>VWZI01021442.1:294898-306227 GCA_013396835.1 Psilopogon haemacephalus | reverse complement strand
TTTTGTCCATGTCTCCCTCTTTTCATGTTGCTCCTGGCTCCTCAATAGGCTGCCTTCAACATCCAACTTGTCCCAACCTCGGGTCATGCTCCACAGAGCTGGGAAACATTGCATGGCTACCTGCCCCTTTGCCAGCTGGATGCTACGTAACTGGAAGCATCCTATGAGGAGCTACTAAAGTCTCTGAGCTTGTCTACTTTGGAGAGAAGGAGGCTAGGAGGGGAAGGGGATGTGATGTGCTGAACATATCCAGTGTGGGCAGCCTGATCTAGTTGGAGGTGTCCCTGCATGCTGCAGGGGGATTGGACAAGATGACCTTTGAGGGGACCCTTCCAATGCGATGCAGTCTGTAAACATGACATGACATGTGGGAATGGTTTAAGGCTGCATCAGGGGAGATTCAAAAATATTTCTTCACCAAGAGGGTGGTTAAACACTGGAACAGGCTTCCTAGAGAGGTATTTGATGCCTCCAGCCTGTCAGTGCTTAAGAGGCATTCGTGCAATGCTCTTAATGTAGTTATGGTCAGTCTTGATGTGGTCAAGCAAAGGGACTTGATGATCATAGAATCGTGGAATGGCTTAAGTCAGAAAGGACTTCAGGGATCATCCACTTCAATCCTCCTACCATGGACAGGGATGCCTCTCAACTAGACTTGGTTGCCCAAGGACTCATTCCAACCTGGCCTCAAACACCTCCAGGGAGGAGGCATCCAGAATCGCTCTGGGCAGCCTGTTCCAGAGTCTTACCACCCTCCTACTGAAGAACTTCTTCCTAAGATCCAGTCTCAACCTACTCTCCCTCAGATTAAAACCATTCCTCCTTGTCCTGTCTCAATACACCCTTATGAAAAGTCTCTCTGTAGCCTTCCTGTAGGTTCCCTTCAGGTATTGGAAGGCAGCTCTAAGGTCCTCCTGGAGCCTTCATTTCTCCAGGCTGAACAACCCCAGCTCCCTCAGCCTATCCTTATAGCAGAGGTGCTCCAGCCCTTGGATCATCTTTGTGGCCCTCCTCTGGGCTCACTCCAACAGTTCTATGTCCTTTTTATGCTGGGGACACCAGAACTGGATGCAGTATTTAGGGTGGAGATCTCACAAGAGTAAAGGGGCAGAATTACCCCCTTGACCAGCTGGCCTGTGCCTGAGTGCACTGTGGCCTGCCCTAGGTGATCTCACTTTGGCATGGAGGTTGGACTTGATCTCTAGGGTTCCCTCCCAACATTTTGTGATTGTGATTCTCATCTGCCAAAATGTAGGTTTCCTTCAAGGTGCAATTATTCTGTAGCACAGTTTCTTCCAGATGTCGGTTCCTCACAGCTCCCTCTTTCCCCTTGGATATTTGTCAAGTGGTGTTTGTTCTGGGTGCCTAAACGTTGCTGTGCTTGGAGGAGGCTGGTCTCAATACTCTGCTTCTTGTGTTTAAAACCCAAGCATGGCCTCTGGGGGTCACACCTGATCCACCCAGAACAGAGTTTAATGCCGTACTGACTGCTCTTGCTTTGCATTTTGCAGAGAGCAAAAACTTTCTTCCCCAAAATGCAGGAGCCCTCTGCATCTAACACATTTAGCAAGGATATGGGTTAAAAGCAACTGGGGTGCTGCAATAACTTCAGCTTCAGCTGATCTTGTGCTAACCAAGAATGCTTCACGACCGTGTTTATGCAGAGCTCTTGAAGCAAGGGGGCCCTCCTTGTGTTTTGCAGCAGCAGATTAGGACTCAAGCTCCAAGAACTGCTTGCTCGTTAATTCTCTAACTCGCTGTTACCAGGAGCTCCTACCTCTGTGGTCGTTGCGGTCTAAGATAGTAGATCTTCAAATCTTGGGTGCCACTACTGTGCAGGGATTAGGATGGGCTTTTTTCAGCTGCTGGCTTTTGGACTTCTCATAGAGCTATCAGATTGGCAGGTTTGCAGGAACTACAAGGACCATCTGGTCCAACCTGTGGTGGCAAAAGCGTGGTTTAGACAAGATGGCCCAGCATTCTGTTCAGCTAAACTCCAAGTGTCCAATGTTGGAGACTTTGCTGCTTTCCTGGGGAGGGCAATCAATCACTGAAACAAAATTTTCCTTGTGCCTCCCTGGAATTTCCCCAGGAGTAATTTATACTCATTTCCCTCTGTCTTTTCCATGTCACTCTTTGTGCAAAGAGCCTTCATCTTCTTTGTAGGCACCCTTTAAATACTGGAACACGATGAGGAAGTTTCTCCTACGCCTTCTAAAGGCTGAACAAATCCACTTCTTTCAGCCTTTCCTCGTATGGTAACTTCTCAGTCCTTTAAAGGTCTTCATAGTCCTTCTCTGGACCCTCTCCAGCCTGCTTACATTGTTTATGTACAGCAGGGACCAAAACTGAACGCAACACTCCAGGTGTGTCCTGACCACTGCTGAGTAAGAGTGGGATTATTATAGAATGGTTTGGGTTGGAAGGGACCTTTAAAGGTTATCTTGTGGCCCTCCCCCATCCTGCTACATCCCCCTCCCCTGTCCCTGCAATGATGCTGGGATCAGCCCAGGACGCAGCTGGGACTGGGCTGTGAGCGCACGGTGCCAGCTCATCTCCAGCTCTGCATCCACCACCAAGCCCTTCTCCACACGGCCGCTCCCCGTCCCTTCTTCCCCTACGTGTTTTGATGCTGAGGATTGCCCCAACCCAGCTGCAGGACCTTGCACTTGGCCTCAAAAGAAGCACTCATGCCCAAGCTTGTCCAGCTTCCTCCGCTCCTCTCCCCCTGCTGGAGGCGCAAACCAGACTCGCATTCTGGATCCCACCACCCAGATCGCCTTTTGTTTTACTCCCCAGGCGTCTAACCTCAACCCCAGCTTTTCATTTTAGTGCCTTCTCCACCTTTAAAGGGCGGGTCCAGTCCCCGTTCTGCAGTTTCTCTTCTTCGCTCCGCTCCTCCCCTCGGGGCGGGAGCGTACAGTGGCTGCGGCGCGCCGGGGAATCTCGGTACTGGGGCGGGGAAAATCGGGGCCGAGCCGGGACCCTGCGAAGCTGAACGACAACAACAACAGGAGGAGGAGGAGAAGGCGGCGGCAACAGCGATGGTGAGTGTGGAGGGCAGGGGTTGTGCGGCCTGTGCTGTCCCGGCCCCAGAGGCAGTGGGGCCGGGGCGTTGCCCAGCCAGGGGTCGGTGTGGGTCGCTCCTCAGGCGTTGTCTGCCGCGCTCGGCCCCCGGCGGGGGTCCGGAGTGGGCGCGGGCAGGACCCGAGGGGCTCCCTCGGGAGCGGTGCCGGGCGAGGCCCCATGCTGAGCCATTGAACGAGCTCGTCACTAGTGTCTGCTTTCAGGGTTAAAAATGGTCTTTGCGGCTGGTTTTGTGGGGTTTCAGTTCGGTGAAGTTGGGTTAGGAGCGGTGTTGTCTTGCTTGCTTAGGATTTTGGGGGAAGGTTGGGGGAGCGTTGCTTAGAAGTTACTTGGTTGGTTGAGACCCTGTTTACGTCTCTGTTAACTAATTTACGGTTGTCTTGTGGCTAGAAGCCATAAAGCAGCAAACGTGAGTTGTGGCTGGGGTTGGTTGAAATACCAGTGCGTGCTGGAGGCAGCTTTTTGCCATCTGGGAAGCCTGGTGTCTGCTGCCGGGAGGGAGGTGAAGGAGCAGTATCCCTGTCCCACTGCCTGTCTCCACCGGCTCACAGGGAGCAGCTGTCTGTGCCACTTCCTGCTTTTAGCGAGGAGCTTTGCCCAGCCGGTGTGTCACCACCTCCATCTAAGGGGACAAAGGCAGGGCCCACGGCATGGCTGTCAGCACCTGTGGCTTGGGATAAGCATCACGGCTCAGCTTGTGGTTCGGTTGCTTTCAAGCTGCCAAAAGTCAGCTCTTTTGGAGCCGAGTAAATACTGCGCACCTTGTGCCGTGGTGTGGCCTAGACTGGCCTGAGTTTGCTGGAAGTGTGCTGTGCTGTCAGGCTCTCCTCACCTTGGTTTCTCTGTGCCAAGGGCTTTGTGAAGAAAACGGCCACTCGCAGGGTCTGAAAGACCCGTACTGGTCTGCTGTTCCATTTGTTAGGCTAGGCAGTAGGTGCTGCTGCACAGGATTCCTGGCTTCTGGAAAGTTAGCTAAGCTGGCTGTATACTTGAGGAGGTGAAGCTTTCCCTGAAGGAAAAACTGCTAAACAGCTTTTTTCCCTAAATTGTGGTTTCACTCTGTGCTCTTTCCCATGACCTTGGCAAAAGAGATTGAAAAGCACCAGAAATTTTAGAATCGTAGAGTGGTTTGGGTTAGCAGGGACATTCAAGACCTTTCTGGATGCCTTCCTTTGTGACCTGCACTAGGTTATATGGTCCTGCTCTGGCAAGAGGATTGGACTTGGAAGATCTTCAGAGGTCCCTTCCAGCCCCTAACATCCTGTGATCCTCAACTAGATCAGGTTGCCCAGAGCCCTGTTGAGCCTTAGCTTGAGTATGTCCGGGGATTGGGACCCAGCCACCTCCCAGAGCAGCTCGTTCCAGTGTTCCACTACCCTCATGGTGAAGAACTTGTTCGTAACATCTAAATCTAGTCTGCTCTAGTTGTCCTATCACTCCAGGCTGTTGTAAACAGTCCCTTTCCGTCCTTACTGTAGATTCCTTCAGGTACTGGAAGGCTGCTGTTAGGTCTCCCTAGAGCCTTCTCACCTAGATGAAGAAAAAAAATACTTAGTTTCTCCCACATACTGTGTGCTTCCAGCATACTACGAGCATTCTACTCTCTTACTACTTTTAAAAGTCATAAATGAATGACAGCCTTAGCAGGGGAGGATCTGCTGAGTTGGCACATTTTGATTTCCTCAGCGCATATTTCTACCACTGCTTGGTAGAGTTGAGATACACTGCATGCATGCTATGATTAGGTTTAACTGTTGGGGCAGTCATCAAGCTTGCTGTGGCTCTATGGGTGAAAGAGATTTAGTAGAGCCCATTTTTACAAGGATTTTTTTTTGGTAATAAAAAGGTGTAGATTTCTCTTCCCTTGCACCCAGCTGTCTCCCACCACAGCCTCCGATGTGTAGTGAGGATGGTTTCAGCCCTGGTCTGCTCATGCTCTGGTTTGTGGAAATGAGGTGGTGGTTTTGTTGTTTTTTTTTTTTTTTATTTTGTACTCAGAACCATCATGCTTGTTCCCTGCAGTCAAAGGCATTCCCTTTCAGGTATTAGCAAGCTTTCCTCCTGGAATATTTACTGCTGAAATGTTTGTGTACCGTTTAATTGGCTCTTCTGTAGTGTAGTGGTGAGGACTTTGATACACCTGTTAGTACCATCCTGTTAGTGTGGTATTATAGATTGGTTTGGTTCAGAAGGGACCTTAAAGATCATCTAGTTCCAAAGCCTTGCCATGGACAGGGACACTTTCCACTAGAGGAGGTTGCTGAAGGCCTCATCCAGTCTCCCTGGGCAACCTGTTCCAGCATCTCACCACCCTCACTATAAAGCACTATAACTCTCCCAGCCCCTCCCCACAGGGGTGGTGCTCCAGCCCTCTGATCATCTTTTGTGGTGCTCAGCAACTGAGATTTGGATTCTGCCCAGAGATGCTTTTGTGTCAGCTGTATTGATCTGTTTGTGGTGGGCTGTGTAATTGTGCTATGATTTTCTTTATTGCTTCATGTTACGAAAGCTTCCATTTCCTTTGCCCCTTCTAGCTGGCTGCAATCCATCTGTGCCACGTATCGGGAAGGGCACATGCTAAGGGGCCAAAGGCTTGGTGAGACAGACTTTGAGGGCCCTGCGCTGTGGTTAAAGTTGCCTGAGAGCAGGGCCCTTAATTTATAATAGTGGCATTCAGTTTGTGCTGAGACTAGGGGCTTTGTCGGAGGCTTGCGTAACCCTGCTAGGAAGCCATGCCAGGTCTTGGAGCTGCCTTTGTTGGTGGCTGCCTGTTCGCAGAACAATTGCCACACTATCATCTGCTTTCAGACAGCTCCCACCAAGACTTTATCTTTTAATCATAGAATCATAGAATGGTCTAGGTTGGAAGAGACCTCAAAGATCATCCAGTTCCAACCCCCTGCCACAGGCAGGGACACCTCCCACTAGATCAGGACGCTCAAGACCTCATCGAGCCTGGCCTTGAACACATCCAGAGAGGGAGCAGACACAACCTCCCTGGGCAACCTGTTCCAGTGCCTCACCACCCTCACTGTGAAGAATTTCTTCCTAACATCCCGTTCAGATCTCCCCTCCGCCAATTTGAACCCATTCCCCCTCGTCCTGTCATTACAAGACCTTGTGAACAGTCCCTCCCCAGCCCTCCTGTAGGCCCCCCTCAGATACTGGTAGGCTGCTATAAGGTCTCCCCGAAGCCTTCTCTTCTCCAGGCTGAAAAGCCCCAACTCTCTCAGCCTGTCCTCATAGCAGAGGTGCTCCAGCCCTCTGATCATCTTCGTGGCCCTCCTCTGGACTCTCTCCAACAGTTCCATGTCCTTCTTAATGCTGCCTGTACCTCTGCATGGCACTGAGCTACTCACAAAATGTTTCAAATCAAGGCCCTTTTTGTTCTCCAGTAGGCATGCAGCAAGGACTGTGTGAGCTGTATCTGACAGGGTGCTGAGTGGGGGAGTGAAAAAATATGTCCAGATGAGGCCCAGCATGCAGGGCACCGAGTACTTGTTTTTGCCCGTGCTGGGAGAGATGTTTCCTTGCAAAACTGCACCAGTGACCCATGGAGGCATACGTAACGAGTTCATGTAGGGCACCTATTGAGTGAATCCTGTCTCCTAGGAGATATGAGATCTCTGCTACCTGATTACAGAATCTCAACGTGGTAGGAGTTGAAAGGGTTCTCAGGAGACTATCTAGTCCAACCACCCTGGTCACCCAGAGCCTAGGATCACAGTGTCCAGGGAGGGTTGGAATCTCTCCAGAGGAGACCCCATGACCTCTCTGGGCAGCCTGCTCAAGGACTTCAGCACCCTCACAGCAAAGAAGTTTCTTCTGTTAGATGGAACCTCCTGGGTTGCAGTTTGTGTCTGTTGCCCCTTATCCTGTCATTGGGCATCACTGACAAGAGTCTGGCCCCATCCTCTTTATCCTTTAGGTCTTGCTGAGCATTGATCAAGCCCCTGTCAGGCTCAACAACCCCAGCCCCTGCTGGATTCTCTCTGGTAGTTCGCTGTCTATTTGAAACTGGAGAGCCCAGAACTGGACCCAGTACTCCAGATGTGGCTTCACTAGGGCAGAATAGATGGGAAGGGCAACCTGCCTCAGCCTGCTGGCCACACTCTTCTGAATGCACCCCATTTTGCCACTTGCCTTCTTGGTCACAAGAGCATGTTGCTGTCTCATGGGGAACTTGTCCATCAGCACTTACCTGTGGAGCCGATTTCCAGTAGGTCAGCTCCTCTCCTGTACTAGTGCAGAGTGCTGCTCCTCTCCAGATGCAGGACTCTACACTTGCCCTTGTTGAACTTCATGAGGTGCCTCTCTGCCCCGCTCTCCAGTTCATGCAGGTCAGGCTGAATTGTAGCACAGCCTCACAGAGTGTCAGCCACTCCTCCCAGATTGGGACTGGAAAACTGGCAGAGGGTCCACTTCATCCTGGTCACTAATGAAGATGCTGAACAAGACTTGAACCAGTCTTGACCTTTGGAGAACCTCATTAGCTACAGGCTTCCAACTAGACTGACTCACTGATCACAATCCTCTGAACTCTGTCCTTCAGCCACTTCTCAATCCACAGTTTTTAGAGAAACATTGCCTTTATAAATGTATGCAGTGAGCAAAGTAAAAGGTAGATGAAAAGATCTTGTGTGTGTTTGGGATTAAATGAAATGTGAAATCACACCTGATTTTGGAGCCCTTTTAGCTATTATAAAGCTGCACTTTTTTTTAAAATTATTTTTTAAGCCCCAAATCAACCTTTCTTTGCCTTGATTTGATAGTTTTATGTCCCTTCTCTGTGGTGGGAGTCTGGATGCTGCTGCCCTTACTCTTGAGTTGCTGCCTTGTTTGTTTTTGTGCTGAAGCTATAATTAGCGTAGCCACTCCTCTTGAACTCTCAGAGCTGGTGGGGTCCTGTGTGTATGTTCATTTTGGAGATCATAGGCCAAAAAAAGAAAGTGCTTTCAGTCTGGCGGTGATGAAAAGAAATGCAGCAGCAGAGAACCTGGTGATGACAGGGAGCTGAGGTAAGATCAGCGTGACCTGAGTGTGGTGTTCTTTCACACATCTAAAGGTTCATGATTCTTATTTTCAGAGAGGTCCTGTGTCCTGGTGTCCCTCTGTGTGCCCTCATCCTTTGGTGAAAGGAGTCAGCAGGCAGGTCAAACCTCGAGCTGTAATTAGGAGCTGACTAACAAATATTCTCTGCTCCTGGGTGCTTAGGTAAAGATATTTGCGATGCTGGGGTGGGAGGGAGGGACCAAGAAGGAGCAGATTCATGGCTTGAGTGTGAATCAAAATGCTGCAGGCGCATGTGGCAACCACCACCTTCTGAGGCTGAGGTCAAACTTGCTCAATCCTTATTCCCTGCCTCTCCAGCAGGATGCCAACAAGTCCAGTACTTCACCTAGGGCTAGGCCAGTTCTGCTGGATGGTTACCCTGGGCAGATGTGCCTGTTGTGGCCAGAACTTGTACAGGCAGCAAGCTGTTAGTTAAGACGTGGCTAATTGAGGTCTTCCTTCTTCTGAGGAGCAGGATAAATAAAGGAAGCTGCTGCGTGGTGCTGGTTTGGGGTGGTTTGTTGTGAGTCAGGAAGTTTTCTCCTGGGAGGAACTCATTGCATAGGAGCATTGGCCTTAATTACAGTGGCAATATCTGTGTTCCACACGTTGCCTTCATCAGAGTTGACCTAGCTGGTGCAGCTGCTGTGAGAAATCTCCCCCTGCACTGATTTCCGATGTGCCAAGTCGTGCGACACTGCCTCCTTCGTCAGCTCTGCGGAAGTGAGAAAAGACAAATGGCAGACCTAAAGGTTTGGCCATGGGGTGGTCAGAAGGTCTCTGGTTGAGGAAAATATGTGGGTTTAGGTGGAATCTGAGGATGTGATTAGTTTTAGTAGTTCCTACTCACACAGTGAGCCTCAGACTTGCACTGTAACTGCTCAGTTTTGGGCCCCTCACTACAAGAAGGGCATTGAGGTGCTGGAGTATGTCCAGAGAAGGGCAGTGAAGCTGGTGAAGGGTCTAGAGCACACGTCCTATGAGGAGCAGCTGAGGGAGCTGGTGTTGTTTAGTCTTCAGAAGAAAAGGCTGCAAGGACACCTCATTGCCCTCTACAACTGCTCAAAGAGGTTGGAGCAAGGGGGGGGGGGGGGGTCAGTGTCTGCTCACATGCAGTGAAAGACAGGACAAGAGGAAGTGGCCTCAAGTTGTACCAGGGGAGGTTCAGGTTGAATATTAGGAAAAATTCCTAAGTAGAAAGGGTTTTCAGGCATTGGAACAGTCTGCCCAGGAAGGTGGTGGAGTCACTTTCCATGGAGGTACTTAAAAGATTGGTGGATGTGATGCTGAGGGACATGGTTTAGCAGTAGTGGTGAGATTGTGAACTCTAGGTGAGTGGTTGGAATTGATGATCTTAAAGGTCTTTTCCAAACTCAACAGTTCTATGATTCTATGAAAATAAGCTTGCTTCTAGAAGCAATTTTTATTCTGTGGCCCACTTCGGATGCTCTTCTGGGAGAGGGAAAGATTCTGCTGACTGAACACTTTCTTCCTGCTTTTCCCACAGGAAAACTTTAACGTGGCTTCCACTTCACAATGGCAGAAACAGGAGGCACTTGGAACAAAAGCGTGAAACTCTCCAGTTTATTATTGCATTTCTGTTTCTTTTTTTTTTATTATTATTTAAGGCTTGTTCGAGTCCTAAAACTCACAGCCGAGGAAATGCTGTTCTGGCAAAAGTGCAAAATGTGCTGTCATTAGCTTTGGCGTTTTCCCCCCCTCCTCTGCTTTTCTATCATCTGGGACAGAAGAGCTTTACTGCAGTTAATTTGTCCTCTTTTGTAGTGCCATAAGCACTGTCCCTGGAACCAGCTCAGCTAGCTAATGGCTTTCAGGAATTAACTACTAAGGATGTATTCCTAAGCTGTGGAGCTCCCAGTTCAAGATGTGAACTGCCTGGATTGCTGAGTGCATTAATACTGCCGCAAATGAAGACTGCAAGTCCTAATGATAGCAATTAGTATTTTATCTGATGCCTGACTCTGTCTTAATGCTCTGAGAATTAAAAAGCTAATCCTCCTGTAGAGATTTTTTTCCCCCCTCCCCTGCTTTTTAGTGTGCTCTTAAATCAGGCTTTAAAACTGCTTCTGAAATATTCCTGTCTGGCGAAGCTTTCTAGGAAGAAGGTTCTCTTAAAGAGATAAGCCCAACTTATCTACTCTCCTGTAATGGAAAGAGAAACGTTTTATTTTTATTTTTTCATGCATTCACAAATAAGCAGGTTATTGCCTTGCATGAAATTCTGTTCTGTAGACAGGCTTCAAATCAGGCCACTTTGCTGTTTTTTTCCCAGCTGGGGAAGCAGTAATAGCAGGGGTGAGTGAATGCTGAGGTCCTGCAAAGCTTGTGGCATGGGACAAATTGTGGCTAGGTGGGAAAAAAAAAGAATAATCTACCTGACTTTATTTTTCACTCTGTTAGGAGCAGCTTCTTCAGGGCTGTGGAGGAAGGGTTTGCAATGATTTGGCTGAACGCAGGCTCTTTTTCACCCCTGTCGTCTCCCGTAAAATCAGGAGGTGGTGTCAGGCTGTAATCACCTGTTGTTGGCTCTATTAAACCAGAGGACATTCAAATGCAGCCTTGTAAATGCCCTCTAGGATTAAGCCAATAATTCAGAAGGCGAAGGTGTCTCATATTTTGCTGGATGCTTTAGGGCAGAGGAGTTTTTAAAACTCAAGTTAAATGAGTTGAGCCTAGCAAGGCTGACCCCACCTCAGTGGAGATCCCATGTGCTGGAGAACACGGTGGTTTCAGTGGGGAGTTCATAAAACTGCTTTGGCTTGGAACCTTAGAAGTCATATAGTCTAACCTGTCCGCAGTCAGCAGGGACATCTGCAACTAGAGCAGGTTCTTGGAGCCCAACCTGAACTCGAAAAATTTCCAGGAATGAGGCATCTATATAACCTCTGTGGGTGACCTCGGCCAGGATCTCACTGCCCTCACAACGAAGAATTTCTTCCTAATTATCTAATTTAGCGACAAAATGTGCAGACAGCAAGGGTCTTCTGTCCAGTGTTCTCCAAGAGTGAGATAAATCTCTTGCAGATTTTGTTTTATCTTGACTATTGACTAAACTGACTTAGAATCATAGAATCATAGAATCATAGAATGGTCTAGGTTGGAAGAGACCTCAAAGATCATCCAGTTCCAACCCCCCGCCATAGGCAGGGACACCTCCCACTAGATCAGG
>VWZI01021442.1:267222-293602 GCA_013396835.1 Psilopogon haemacephalus | reverse complement strand
CCCTCTGGAATTTGGACACCATGGCTGGAGCACTTACTGCTGAAGACTGAGGCAAAGAAGTCATTGAGCACCTCAGCCTTATCCATGTCCCCTGTCGCCAGCTCTCCATTTCCCTTCTGAAGGGGTCCCACGTTCTCCCTAGTCCTCCTTTTCTCACTGATATACCTGAAGAAACTCTTCTTGTTCCCCTTAATGTCTCCAGCCAGATTCAACTCCAGCTGTGCTTTGGCTTTCCTGACTTGATCTCTGCGTAGAAGGTCATGTTCTGTTTTGATCTTGGGCTGATGGCTACAGTATTCTCCATCCTCAGGGAAGGGGAAAAAACCAAAACAGCACAGTCTTCTTGATATGTGATGCTGCAGCATTTTCTTGCCATCAGTTGAAAGCAACTGTTAAGACACTGCCACATTAATGCATCCTTTAAGTGCAGTTCCAGAACTGGATCATATCCAGGCAATCATAGAATAGTTTGGATAGGAAGTGGCCTCCAAAGGTCCTGCAGTCAGCAGGGACATCCTCCACTAGATCAGGTTGCTCAGAGCCTTCTCAAGCCTGACCTTGGAATATCTCCAGGGATGGGGTCTCAGCTACCTCCCTGGGCAGCTTGTTCCAGTGTTGTCCCACCCTCATGGTAAAGAACTTGTTCCTAACATCCAGACTAAATCTCTCATTTCAAACCATTGCACCTCATCCTATCAGTCCAGGCCTTTGCAGCCTTCCTGTAGGCCAAGTTCACATACTGAAAGGCTACTAGATCTCCCTGGAGCCTTTTCTTCTCCAGGCTGAACAACCCCAGCTGCCTCAGCCCGTCCTTGTAGGAGATGTGCTCCATCCCCCTGATTGTTTTCATTCCACACCTCTGGACACGCTCCACCAGGTCCATGTCCTTCCTGTGTTGAGGGCTGCTGAGCTGAATGCAGGTGAGGTCTTACCAGAGCAAAATGGCAGAGTCACCTCTCTAGACCTGCTGGCAATGAACCAAAGCTGTTGTTGATTAAACACTCTTTTGTTCCAGGGATTCAGAAAAGGTTGTGCAAATTGGATGAAACTCAAGTACCACCTTTGGTTAGTTGAAAAAGCTCTTCCCTTGAATTCCAGGGTTAAGTTAGCATTGTGGTGGCTGGTTTGGAGGAGCAAGCTTTAGCTGGGACATGGACTGACTGCTGTGGTTTATGTGGCTGCCTTGGTTTTGAGGCTGGAGTATTTTTACATTGCCCTTTGCCAAGCAGCTCATTTGACTTCTTAGATGTGAGCACTGCTCTTTATGAGGAGACCTGCTTTTTGTAGATTTGTAGAATGGTTTGGGTTGGAAGCGACATTGAAGATGATCTAGTTCCAGCCAGCCTGTCATGGGCAGGGACACCTTCCACTAGTGCAGGTCACTCAAGGCCTCATCCTACCTGGCCTTGAATGTCTCCAGGGAAGGGGCATCCACGACCTCCCTTGGCAACCTGTTCCAGTGTCTAACTACCCTCATTGTAAAGAATTTCCTCCTAATCTTCACTCAAAAATCTGCCCTCCTCAAACTTCAATCCATTTCCTCTTATTCTATCACCACAAACCTTAGTAAGGAGTCCTCCTTCAGCTTTCTTGTAACCCCCCCTTTGGGTACTGGAAGGCTTCTATAAGGTTTCCCTGAAGCCTTCTCTTCTCCTGCCTGAACAGCCCCAACTCTCTAAGCCTGTCCTCATAGGGGAAATTCCCCAGCTCTCATGGCTTTCTCTGGACTCCCTTCAGCAGCTCCATGTCTCTCTTATGCTGGGAGCATCAGAACTGGATGTAGTTCAAGTTCATGTTCCTTCAGCCTGCACTGGGACGTGGCTAATGTTAGTCCTCTGTGATGGGTTGGCACTTCTTTTGATGGATTTTTCTTTGCTTTCTATTTGAGTTGCTCAGATATTTTTCAACCCTCTCATGTGATGTACATTTTACTGCTTTTCCAAAGTACTGAATATTCATTAGTGTTGGTTTTGGTAAGGAATCCTATTGCCTTCCTCCATCGATTTATTTGGAAGGATTTGGCTTTTTTTACACTGTTTGAAACCTCTCCAGTTGTACTGGAATGACCTAAAATAGTGAAATGCTGATGTTACCTCGATCTAGAAGTGAGGTCCAGTTCTGGGGTCTTCAGTTCAAGAGAGACAGGGAACTACTGGACAGAGCGCTGTGGAGCTGCTGAGGGGCCTGGAGCATCTCTGTGAAGAGGAAAGGTTGAGAGCCCTGGAGCTGTTTTGCTTGGAGAAGAGCAGCCTGAAAGGGCAGCTAATGAATGCTCAGGAAGAGCTAAAGGGTGGGGGGCAAAAGGATGGGGCCAGACTCTTTTCAGTGGTGCTCAGTGACAGAACAAGCAGCAACAGGTGCAAAACGAAACCCAGGAGGTTCTATATGAACGTGAGTAGAAACTTTGGTGTGAGGGTGCTGGAGCCCTGGAGTAGGCTGCCCAAAGAGGTTGTGGAGTCTCTATCTCTGGAGAGATTCCAAACCCACCTGGCCATTGTGATCCTGGTCAAGCTGCTGTGTGTAACTCCGCTTTAGCAAGGGGAGATTAGACAATGATCTCTAGAGGTTGTGTCCAGCCACCATTCTATGACAGGGTCTTGCAAAGGAATGTTTTAGTGATTTCTAAGACAGTGGTTAGTTTCTGTTTCTTTGCAAGACTGCACCAGGAGTACAACAGTGTAGGTACCAAGGCTCTCTTCCTTCCACGGTTTATTAACAAACTTTTTTAGTGGCTCTATGTAATTTCTCATTTTGGGGCTGAAGCTTTGTAGTGGTAGAGGTCCTCCCTCAGCAAAACTAGGCTGAATCATACAGTAGGTTACAAGAAATGACGAGTTTGCAATATCACTGTGGGGACAGCTGAAGAAGTGTTGAAAGAAGTGTAGTGAAATGTACAAACGTTTGTATGACATCCAACAGACCCTAAATACTGCTGTGTGGTCGTAGCTCCAAACAAGGTGTGGAGAATCACATGGAATCACAGTGATGGGGTTGGAAGGGGCCTCTGAGGATTGTCTACTCCTACCACCCACAGCAGCTTGCCCAAGATCACAATGGCCAGGAGAATTTGGACTCTCTCCAGAGACAGACTCCACAACCTCTCTGGGCAGCCTGCTCCAGGTCTGCAGCACCCTCACACCAAAGTTGTTACCTGGTTCTTTTTATCTCTAGATTTATTTTTTTTTTCCCCCCAGAGAATTGCCCTGAAAAGCCCTATTGTTTTGGAGGGGGAAATGCCCTTCTTTCTTTATGTTCATCCAGACTTTTCCACCCTGTTGTTCTGAAGTGGTTGATGAGGTATGTTTTTGAAGCTATCGATTAGGTACTGGGGCTCTGTCCTCACAGTAATTGCTGATTTGACAGCATAATTGTTGTTGCATCACAGTTTTTCCCTTTGGTAGCCTCAGTGTTTGTCTCTTTCCTCCCTGTGTAAGGAACCTGCTAATTACACTGTAGCTTAAGGAGCTTCTTGAGTACTTGCATCTTCTTGAAAAGTCCAGCCCTAGCTACTTAATGGACCTCTCTTGGTGGTACCTGGTGAGTGGTGGCTCCTTTCTGATGGATGCAGTGGAGTAGTTTGGTCTAATAACTCCTTGGAAAAAAAAATATTAACACAGTTGCTTCGTTTGGGCTATGGTGAGGTCTCATGAGGAGTTCTTGGACTGAACCTTGTCCAGAGAAGAGGAATGACACTGCTGAGGGGGTTGGAGGGCATGTTGTACAAGGAGCAGCTGGGATTGTTTAGCCTGGAGAAGAGGAGACTGAGGGGAGACCTCATTGCTTTCTACAATTACCTGAAAGGAGGTTGGAGTGAGGCTGGTGTTGGGCTCTTCTCCCTAGTAAATAGGGATAAGATGAGAAGAGATGGGTTTAAGTTGTGCCAGGGAAGGTTTAGATTGGACATTAGGAATGATTTCTTTGCCGCAAGAGTGGTCAGGCATTGGAACAGACTGCCCGGGGAGGTGGTGGAGCCACCATCTGCAGAGCTGTTCAAGGAGTGTGTAGATGTGGTGCTTCAGGATACAGTTTAGTGGCCATGGTAGTTGCATTATGGTTGGACTCAATGATCTTAAAAGGTCTTTTCCAATCTTAATGATTCTGTAGCAGCTCTTGGCACTACTCTCTGGATGTTTAAAGCCTCTCAAGATGTTTACTTTTTGGAGGCTTTTGACTGCAAGGGAATGGTGATTATCTCCTACTTGTTCTTTCTGAGGAACTGAGGGAAGCATGAGGTCTGCACACTGAAAAACACCTTTTTTATTAGACAACAGACTCACAGACCTTTTGATGCCTTATTGGTATGCACTTGAACTTCTCTCCCTACCCTTCTTCTTTTGCACAGGATGCCATTATTCCGTACAAGGAAGTCCTCCAGATGTACTGGGAGAAAGCAACAAGATTTGTGAATGCCCTGTGTGATGGATTTGAACCCTGGCAACTAGTTGGGCTGACTTTTTCTTTCACACTTCTAAGTGTCTGGCTGCATGGCTTCCTCTTCCAGTCTGAGAGTAAGTATTTGGAATGGGGTGGAGGGTTCTTATGTTGGGGGGGAGGCGGAGTCCTCAACAGTGAACGAAAGAAGGCCAAACACTTACTAAGCAGAATATTTTGGCTGCCAACCACTATTCGTAGATTCACAGAGTGGTTTGGGTTGCAAGGGACCTTGAAGATCATCTAGTTCATAGATTCATAGAGTGGGTTGCAAGGGACCTTGAAGGTTCCAACCACCCTGGCATGAGCAGGAACACCTTCCACTAGACCAGGTTGCTCAAGGCCTCAGCCAACCTGGCCTTGAACACCTCCAGGGAGTGAGCATCCACAGCTGCCCTGGACAACCTGTTCCAGTGTCTCACCACCCTCGCTGTAAAGAACATCCTCCTAATATCTATTCTAAATCTGCCCTCCTCAAACTCTATATTAACAAAGCCCTCCTCTAAATCGAGACCTGTCTGATCAATGAGACAACCCCCATTCCTTCTGAGGGTGTGGTAGGCCAGCCTGGAATGTGCCTCCATCTCCTTCCCTTCCTGTCCTCTCCCTTTTGCTTTTGGCTAAACCATTTGCTTGTCACAATGCTCTCCTCTTGCTCAAAACCTGGGGAAATCAGTCTCTCTGAGAGCTGGCTTCCTGGGGACTTAGTCACCCCAGCAAAGTGTCTGGATAACTCTTGTTGGGGGGAGGGGGTGTGGTTTTGATTTGGGGTTAGAGGCATATTTCACCATCAGCATGTTCTAGATAATTGCATGTGGTGGTGATGTGTGGATTTTTTTTCCTCCTTCCTGTTTGGAGCGGTTTCTGATACACACAGCTCTTCAGTGGGATTTGTTTTGATCAACTTGCAGTTTTCTCTGGATATGCAAAGGTCAGAGATAACCACCCTGCCTTCAGAGGAGGACATAGAATGGTTTGGGTTCAAAGAGAACGCCAAAGGTCATCTACTCCAACCCCCCTGCAGATCTTCTACTACATCAGGTTGCTCAGAGCTTTGTCAAACCTGTCCTTGAATATCTCCAGGGAGGGGGCCACAACTACCTCCCTGGGCAACCTGTTGCAGTGTTCCACCACCCTCACTGTAAAAAACTTGTTCCTAACATCCAATCTAAATCTCCTCTTCCCTCATTTCAAGCCATTTCCCCTTGCCCTGCAGGCCTTTGTAAACAGTCCCTCTGCAGCCTTCTTGTAGGCCACCTACAGGTACTGCAAGGCCCCTGAGGCACACTGTGGTGGCACTTTGGCCAAGTTTAAATTTGATACTTACTTCTGTGTCTCCTTGTTCCTCACCCAGCCTTTTTTCTTTTTTAAACTGAGAGTAGCCAAATAGTGGGAACAGCCATCATAGAATTACTCTGACTGGGAAAGACCTTCAAGGTCATAAAGTCCAACTGTGAACTCAACACTACCAAGTCTGCTGCTAAATCATGTCCCTCAGCATCACATCTACAGGGCTTTGAAATCCCTCCAGGGATGGGGACTCCACCACTGCCCTGGACAGCCTGGTTGAGGCCTTAACAGACATTCTAGGGAAGAAATTATTCCTAATGTCCAATCTAACCCTCCCCTGGTGCAACTTGAGGCCATTTCCTTTCATCCTGTCAACTTGTTCCTTGGGAGAAAAGACTCCCCCCCCACCTGATTCCAACCTCCTTTCAGGGAGTTGTAGAGAGCCAGAAGGTGTCCACTCAGCCTTCTTTACTCCAGGCTGAACAAAATGATATGGAGCTTTTCTTTAAGTTGAGTGTTATCTTAGCTTCTTAGCTACGATTTGTCCTGCTGCACAGTAGATTTTTGTTAAGTATTGATGAGCTGTTCTCTGATTAGATTAAATATTGCAGGAGTTTGCAGTCTTCTCTCACTGTGGAGGTTGCTAATAAACCTATCTGAGCGCTGAAACATTCAGTAGAATCATAGAATCATAGAATGGTCTAGGTTGGAAGAGACCTCAAAGATCATCCAGTTCCAACCCCCTGCCACAGGCAGGGACACCTCCCACTAGATCAGGATGCTCAAGACCTCATCGAGCCTGGCCTTGAACACATCCAGAGAGGGAGCAGACACAACCTCCCTGGGCAACCTGTTCCAGTGCCTCACCACCCTCACTGTGAAGAATTTCTTCCTAACATCCCGTTCAAATCTCCCCTCCGCCAATTTGAACCCATTCCCCCTCGTCCTGTCATTACAAGACCAGTAGAAATGTAATTGTTAGAGTGTTTGCTACAGTGTGTGCCAAACTGCAGTTGCTGGCCTTGGATAGCTGTTCAGAGTATGTGTGAATTTGGTGAGAAAGGTAGATGAAATGGCAAAGTCCTAAAATGGTTGATTTTTAAAGTTCATGGATTCGTAAAATGGTTTGGGTTAGAAGGGACCTTAAAGATCATACAGTTCCAATCCTGCCATGGGCAGGGACAACTCCCATTAGATCAGCTTGCTCAGGGCCTCAAATTTGGTTGGTTATTCCTTGGTGTGAGGGTCCTGTAGCTGCTTGTGCTGCACTGAAGTGGCTGTTGGACTCAGAAGGCATTTTTGGTGGCTGTGAATAACCTGTGTCATCCTGCTTTCCTTCCTCCCATCACAGCTACCTCAGGAGTTTTCCAGTGTTTGTCATCAGTAGCTTCTCTCAGTATTTGGGCTGTGGTGGAGTTTCTGCCCTTCCCTCTGTCCTCTCCCGTTGCATCTCACGTTTCCTGTGCTGGATGACCAGACGCAGGGAGAATCCTCCTCACCTTACGGCTGAACCATTTCCTGCTTGGGTCTGAGAGCTTCTTTCCTGTTGCTGACTGATTTGTTTTGCAGCGCTGTGCTGCTTTGAAGAGGCAGCAGCTAAGTTCAAAAAGTCTTTTTCCTTTGGTTGGAGACCCTACCCTTAGCAATTCCTAAAAGCTCTCTCTGCTGTAAAACTGCAAACTCCTTTGTGAGAAAGAAGTGGTGGGTGAAAAGGTGGACTTGAGCTGACTTGCAGGCCAGAGCCATCTGGCTGACCCCAGCAATGTGGGCAGCAGGGTGAGGGATGGGATTCTGTTTCTCTGCTCTGCTGAGACCCCCTCCACCCACCCCCGCAGTGCTGGGGCCAGCTCTGGAGTCCTCAGCACAGCAGAAACGGTGACCTGTTGGAGCAGGGCCAGAGGGAGGCCACTGCTGTAAGGCCTGGCTGGGGAAGTTGGGCTTGTTCAGCCTGGAGAAGAGAAGGCTGCAGGGGAGACCTTCTGGTGGCCTTTCAGTGCTTAGAGGGGCTGATCAAAAAGCTGGGGACAGACTTTTGAGCAGGGTCTCTTGTGACAGGTCAAGGAGTGATGGTTTGAAACTAAAAGAGGGAGATTCAGACTAGACAGAAGGAAGACACTTTTCAGGTCTAGGCTGCCCAGAGAGAGAGGTGGTAGAAGCCCCAGACCTGGAAACTTTTCAGGTTGTTTGGGACTCTGATCAACCTACAGGGCCAAGTGATGTTTAGAGATCCCTTCCAACCCAAACCAGTCTGGGATTCTGTGATTCTAAGAAAACTAATCAAATTACTGATTCCTTTAGCTAAATGCTGTTCTGAACTCAATGTTTCTGTAGCAGGACTCATGTCTGGGCATTCTCTTGAACTGTTTTGTGTCTCACCATGTCCCCTTGGGCCACTTGGATCAGAAATATGGAGTCTGTGTCACAGAATCCCATCATGACTGGGGTTGGAAGTGACCTCTGGAGATCATTTAGTCCAACTCCTCCTGCTAAATCAGGGTCACCCACAGTGGGCTGCTCAGAATCACAATGCCCAGGTGGGTTTGGGATCTCTCCAGAGAAGGAGACTCCACAACCTGAGCAGCCTGCTCCAGGGCTTCAGCACCCTCACAGCAAAAATTTTTTTCCTCCTGTTCACGTGGAACCTCCTTGGTTCCAGTTTGTGTCTGTGTCCTGTCACTGGGCACCACTGCAAAGAGTCTTGCCCCATCCATATCATGAGAAGAGGCTTCCCTCACTTCATTATGGGCTGTATCAAAAGCATTGTCCTCCAAGTTAGTTGTTTGGGTTTGTTCGTTTTTCCCTGGGGTTAATTTTTAGCTTTTTTCTTTCAGGTTTAATGTCTCGAAGTAAAAAACAATTCTTTAAGCTCCTGAGGAAGATGCCATTTGTTGGGGCCATTGTAAGTGTTTGAACAACTTCTGCTCTTCATCTTTCAGCTCTCTTTCAGCTTAGCTCTCTCTCAGAGTTCTGTGCACTCTGTTGTGTTACTATGATCCAAAACAAGCTGGAGAGAGATGGATTTGTTGGTTGGACTGTTCAGTGGAAAAGGAATTGGTTACTTGATTGCATACAAAGGGTAGTGGTCAGTGCCCAGATGGAGATGGGTGACAAGTGGGCTCTCTCATGGGTCTATATTGGGACCAGTGCTGTTCAGTATCTTCATCCATAGTAATAGACAGTGTGAGGGCACCCTCAACAAGTTTGCAGATGAGACTGAGCTGAGTGGTGCTGTTGTTAAGACTGAAGGATGGGATGGCATCTGGAGGGACCTGGATAGGCTGGAGAGGTGGGCTGAGGAGAATTTAATGAGGTTCAATAAGGCTAAATGCAAGGTCACCCACCTAGGGTGGGGCAATCCTAGATGTCAATCCAGGCTGGAGGATGAGGAGATTGAGAGCAGCCCTGCAGAGAAGGACTTGGAGGTTCTGGTGGATGAGAAGCTGAACATGAGACAGCAATGGGCACTTGAAATTCAGCAGGCCAGTGGCACTCTGGGCTGCACCAAAAGAAGTGTGGCCAGCAGGCCGAGAGAGGTGGTCCTGCCCCTCTGCTCTGGTCTGGTGAGACATTACTTGGAGTTCTGTGTCCATCTCCCCAAGACAAGACATGGAGCTGCTGGAGCAGGTGCAGAGGAGGGCCACAATGATGATCAGAGGGATGGAGAACCTCTGCTATGAGGACAGGCTACCAGAGTTGGGACTGTTCAGCCTGGAGAAAAGAAGACTCTGGGCAGACTTCATAGCAGCCTTCTGCTACTCGAAGGGGACTACAAGAAGAGTGGGGAGGAACTTTTTACAGGGGCTTGCAGTGGTAGGATAAGAGGGAGTGGTTTGAAGTTTGAGGAGGGCAGGTTTAGACTGGAGATAAGGAAGGAGTTCCTTATTGAGGGTGGTGAGACACTGGAACAGTCTGCATAGGGAAGTTGTTGATGCCCCCTCCCAGGCTGGATGAGGCCTTGAGCAACCTGATCTAGTGGCTGTCAGATAGTGACAGGACTAGGGGGAATGGAGCAAAGCTGGAGGTGGGGAGATTCAGATTGGATGTGAGAAGGAGGTTATTCACCATGAGTGGTGATACCCTGGAATGGGTTGCCCAGGAGGGTGGTTGGGGCCCCATTCCTGGAGGTGTTTAAGGCCAGTCTGGATGAGGCTGTGGGCAGCCTGATCTAGGGTAGGGTGTTCCTGCCCATGGCAGGGGGTTTGGAAGTAAATGATCCTTGTAGTTCCTTCCAACCACCTCCATGAATGTATTTATGGGAGGAGGAGACAGGGCTGAACTTGAGTTATTCTGATAAAACATCTTGACAAGTACAAGATACCCAGCTGTTGGTTGCACAACGTGCAAGGATAATTCTTTTTGTCATCATATAACTTGTCCTGATGAGTTCAGAGCTCAGGTACTTGTTAGCAGTAGTGACCTTAGTGGCACAAAGATCCCAGAACTCTGTGTAATCATTAATATGAGCCAAGCTTTAGCTTTTGGGAGATGAGATAGGTTCTTTTTTTTTAATTCAGCATAAAAAACTTGAAACTAGAAATGTCAGCATGTTTGAACATGCTAATGACTTAATGATCAGGAAATGCACAACTTGATTTGTTTTACCTTGAAGGGACCAGAATCCACTTTTTGTTGTGTTCTTTCACCTTCTGACCCAAGTAGCCCTTGATCAGGTGAAGTTTAAGGACTGCTGCTGGTATTTATTTTGTCTGCCTCTTAGAAAAGGGTACCTCTTGGGCCAATTTTGTACAATCCCTGCTGTGTCCAGACTTAGCTTCTCAGGCCTAGAGCTGCTACGCTGTCCTGTGCCAGAAGAATCCTGCTGTGTCCTGGCTGTGGACTCTTTGTGCTCTTTGGTAGGCCCATTACTGATAACCTATCAATTGCTTGCAGGAGGCCTTGACTTTAAGGCATTCTAATGTCCAAAAGTCATTAAAGCTGGTGATATCCCAGCACCTCAGTTGCCTGGAAGGAGAATCTCTACTTGGAATGTGTTGTAAGAAGAAATCTCAGCCTATTGAATGTTGAGGTGTGGGGGGAGAAAAAAAACAAAAAACCACAGAATCCAAGCATGATGAGGACTGCAAAGGACCTCTGGAGATTATCCAGTCCAGTGCCCCCTGCTGGGCACTGCAGGTTGCCCAGCATCACAATCATAGAATCATAGAATGGTCTAGGTTGGAAGAGACCTCAAAGATCATCCAGTTCCAACCCCCTGCCACAGGCAGGGACACCTCCCACTAGACCAGGATGCTCAAGACCTCATCGAGCCTGGCCTTGAACACATCCAGGGAGGGAGCAGACACAACCTCCCTGGGCAACCTGTTCCAGTGCCTCACCACCCTCACTGTGAAGAATTTCTTCCTAATATCTGGGTGGGATTGGAATCTTTCACAGATTGCGTTCAGTTGAAAAGGACACTCAAAGATCATCTTGTCCAACCCCACTGCAGTGAGCAGGGACACTTCTAACTAGATCAGGGTAACATCAAGTCTGAGAAGGAAACTCCACAATCTCTCTAGGCAGCCTGCTCCAGAGCTCTGGTACCCTCACACCAAAAAAGTTTCTCTTCCTGTTCAGATGGAACCTCCTGGATTCCAGTTTCTGCCTGTTGCCCCTTGTCTTGTCACTGGGCACCACTGGAAAGAGTCTGTCCCCATTGTTTTGCCCCCCACCCTTTAATTCTTGTTGAGCGTTGATCAGATCCTCTAATGCTGCTCTTCTCCAGGCAAAACACCTCCAGGCCTCTCAGCCTTTCCTTCTCACAGAGGTGCTCCAGGCCCCTCAGAATCTTTGCAGCCTCTGCTGGACTCTCTCCAGCAGTTCCCTGTCTCTCTTGAATTGGAGTCCCCAAACTGGGCACAAAATTTCAGACGTGGCCTCACTAAAGCATAGCAGAGGGGAAGAATATTAACCACCCGCAGTGGATGTTTCTTAATTGCCTCCATCTGTTTTCATGAGTTTCTAAACTGTAGTGGCAGAGGTGGCAAAGTACAAAACAGTACATCTGAATACCTACAGATGAAAAACTAGGACTTGAAATTATTTGGTTGATTTAAAAAAAGGCATCTTTTTGCCTTTGGTTTTTTTCTCGAGTGTGAAGGAAGGGAGCTCAAAGCTTCCACTGCTTGTTAACAGCTGGTACACAGCATGCTCTGTCTGAGCCCCTCTGCTGGAAGGACAGGCTGGAAGAGTTTGGGCTGTTCAGCCTGGAGAAGAGAGGACACCAGGAAGACTTTCTGGTGGCCTTTCAGGGCTTAAAGGGATCAAAAAGCTGGGGACAGATTTCCCAGCAGGACTTGTTGTGACAGAACAAAGGGTGATGGCTTTGAACTCAAAGAGGGGGATTCAGACTGGAGAGAAGGAAGAGATGTTTTCCACTGAGGGTGGTGAGAAAGGTTGCCCAGAGAGGTGGTAGATGCCTCATCCCTGGAACCGTTGCAGGTCAGGCTGTTTGGGGCTGAGAATAATCTGCTCTAGTTGAAGATGTCCCTGCTCACTACAGGGAGAAGGGGCTTGATGACCTCTAAAGGTCCCTTCTAATCCAGACTGCTTTATGGCTGTTGTGCTGGTGACAGGGATGAGCAGAGACTCAAGTCCCACTTTGCCATTACCCATACTGGTTGCTTGGCGCAGTTCTGGGCTGTGCCGTTCCCAGGGCAGTTTAGACTCATGTATGAAAATTCTCTATTTGAGGCAGCTTGGTTTTTGGAAGGTGAGGTTGGTAGGAAGGAGGAGCTGTGAACTTTGCTGTGCTCTTTGCTCACAGAGCTGCAGCAGTTCCTGTCTGGGTGTAGCAGTGAGGTCAGTCTTGTGTGCACTCAACAATCAGTTACCATGTGAGCAGTGTCATTGCTGACAGGGTTTCCTTGCTTTTTAGATTCAAAAGAAGATTGATGATGCCTTAAATGATGTCACGTCCAGTTTATCCTTCCTGAAAGATGAAAAGGATTATATCAAAGCACTGCCAGAACAAGGCCTGAGCCAGCCTGAAGTGCTGAAGAAGATGAAAGAGTACAGCTCCAAAGGTATGAATGAATGTGAGTCTGTGCTGCAGCACAGCTGAGTCTCTTTCACAGACCTAGCATTAGACTTACTCTCTGAAATGAGTTGCAATGACTCCTGCTCCTAGTTTCTTCTCACATACTTCTTCCCTGACATTCTTGGCTTGCAGATTTTTGTCTGTTTCCCTTCTGGAGGTGACTAAGATTGGTATTAATTTCTTCCAATGCTGCATTTGGGGACTTGCATTGAACTTCCCTTCCCAAGAGTTGTAGGTTAATGGGGAGGGTTAGTTTGGAGAGGAAGAGGTTCAGTGTGTAGACCTTATCTCTCTACAGCTATCTGAAAGGAGGTTGTGTCAAGTGTGGGGCTTGGTTTCTTCTCCCAGATATCAAGTCATACAGTGAGGGGAAACAGCCTCAGGTTGCACCAGGGGGCATTTAGGTTGGAGATTAGGAAAAATGTTTTCCTCTAAAAGGTTGTCAAGCCCTGCCATGCACTGTCTGTGACAGTGGTGGAGTCACCATCCCTGGAAGCGTTCAGACAACAAGGAGATGTGGTACTGAGGGACAGGCTTTAGTGGTGGCCTGCCAGTGCTTGGTTAACTGTTGGGCTTGGTGATTCATGGATTGCTTTAGGATGGAAGGGACCTTAAAGATCATCTAGTTCCAAGCCCCCTGCCATGAGCAGGGATACCTTTCGCTAGATGAGGGCATCATCCAGTCTAGCCTTGAACACCTCCAGGGAGGGGACATCTACAGTCTGCCTGGGTAACCTGTTCTGGTGTCTCACAACCCCCACTCTGAAGAATTCCTTCCTAATCTCCAGTCTAATTCTGGTCTCCTCAGCTTCAGTTCATTCCCTCTTATCCTATCACTACAAGCCCTTGTAAAAAGTCCCTTCCCCCACCTTGAGGGGCCCTACAGTCATCTTGAAAGTCTTTTCCAACCTTACTGATACTGTGATGAGAGAGCTGAGGAGAAACAAAATATGGAGGAAGTTCTTTAAATGCTTTTCTAATTACATTTCTAAGATGTTGCCTTCATGTTTAACTTTTCCCAAGAAAGTGCTTTCTGGGAAACCCCACAGGACACTCATAATAAAGCCCTCAAACTTCCCAGCAGGATTTTTAGGGACTTTTCAAGGCTGCCTATCTTAATTGAAGTCCTAATGGTTTGAAAATGCTGTTTAGGATGTTGAAAAACCTTGAAAATGCCATGTAAGGAAGGCAAAGTTATGATGATGTTCTCCTGGCATTATTCCACATAAGCAGTGCCTGCAAATTAATTGAGTTGCTTCACTCATGTAAGCATCTCCACCCTGATTTTTGTACCTGTTACTCCTAATGAGTCAATTTGGGTGACTTGATATCCAAACAAGACCTGACTCTGCCGCTTCTATCCCAAATATGAGAAATGCTTTGAATTCCAGAGAGAGGGTATGGCATCCAGAGGGCTGTGGGCAGTGGGATTCTGCCCCTTTGCTCTGCTGTTGTGAGTCCTCACTTGGGGCACTGCATCCAGTTCTGCTGCCCCCAGCAAACAAGGGACTTGGAGCTGCTTAAATGAGTCCAGAGGAGGCCATAAAGATGGTCGGGGACTGGAAAACCTCATCAGTGAGGACAGGCTGAGAGTTGGGATTGTTCAGCCTGGAGGAGAGACAGCTCTGAGGAGACCTTAGAGCAGCCTTTCAGTACCTGTAAGGAGGCTACAAGAAAGATGGGGAGGGACTTTTTACAAGGGCTTGCAGTGATAGGATGAGAGGGAATGGATTGAAGCCAGAGGAGGGCAGATTTTAGAGTGGAGTTTGGGATAAAATCTTTATGGTGGGAGTGGTGAGACACTGGAACAGGTTGCCTAGGGAGGTTGTGGATGCCCCCTCCCTGGTGGTGTTCATGACCAGGTTGGATGAGACCTTGAGCAACCTGGCCTAGTGGAAGGTGTCCCTGCCCATGGCAAAGGGGGTTGGAAGCAGATGATCTTTAAGGTCTCTTTCAACCCAAATCATTCTATCAATCTCTGAATTTTTTCTAGAACAGATTATCTACTCCAGACCCAGTTTCAAAGCCAACTAGCCTGTAACAACTTCCTCCTTTTCTGTCTTGCTTTTGCAGCTGCTGTCTGTGTTTTCCCTCAGATGATTATTTCTTTCCTCCATTGGGTGATTCTTCCCTTTTTTTTTTCATCCTATTTCACTCTCCGTCCCACACTTCCTTCTGTGAAGATTGCTTGGAAGTAGGGTTGAGTTGTGACTAAATTCCCCTTCTCTCTACTTGTTATGATGGGTGACCTTTGAGGCACACAGCCCTGTTGGATTTGGTTTTAGCAGTGCAAGCTTGGCCTTTCCATCTCTCCTCAGCTTACAGTAGTTGCTGGATGCTCTTTGAAAATGTGGCTTTAACTTGAGCCAGTTTAGAGTTCGGTTGGTTGGGCAGCAGTCTGGGGGGACAGAGTGGGGGAATTAAGTGGATTACACATTAATATAACTGCTTACTTCAGCTGGATATTGTTTATTTGCTGACTCTTCACTCATGGTTTACTTGCTGTTTGCTAAGTCCATGGGATGCACCATGCCAGAGGCATAGTGGCACACAGATCTATCCCTGTGGCACAAAAGTCATGGAGCTGTACAATCATGGTTGGAAAAGACTTTTAAGATCATCACAGAATGTTTGGCGTTGGAATGACTCTCCAGAGGTTGAGCCAAACCTCCCTGCCAGAGCAGAATCACCTAGAGTAGGCCACACAGGAATGCTTTCAGATGGGGTCTGAATGTCTCGAGAGGAGACTCCACAACTTCTCTGGGCAGCCTGCTTCAGGGTTCTGTCACCCTCACAATTTTTCCTTATATTCAGCTGGAATCTCCTCTGCTCCAGCTGGCATCCACTACCCCTTGTCCTGTCATTGGACATCACTGAGTAGAGCCTGGGTCTGTTCTCCTGATACTGCCCTTCACGTCTTCATGATGAAGGAGCCTCAGCTCCCTCAGCCTTACCTTGGCAGGGAGATGTTCCACTGCCTTCAGCATCTCTGTGGCTCTGCACTGGACGTAAGTTCAACCAATAACCCAACACTACCAGGTCCTGCATTAAACTATATTCCTCAGCACCACCTCTACAAGGCTTTTAAATCCCTCAAGGGATGAGGATTCCAGCACTGCCCTGGGCAGTCTGGTTCAGACCTTGACGGTGCTTTCAGGGAAGAAATTGTTTCTCATGTCCAACCTAAAGCTCCTTTGATACAACTTGAAGCCATTTCCCCTTGTCTTATTGCTTGTTACTTTAGAGAAGAGACCAACCCCCACCTTGTTCCAAACTGCTTTAAGAGAGTGAGAAGGACTCAGTTTTTTCTGCTTTTCTCCAAGCTAAATCATAACTGTTCCTCATTAGTGATACCTCAAAAGCTGAGTCTTCATCTGCCGAGCTAGTGAGGTGACCTCTCTATGTACTTTTTGGATGCTTTCTGAGAAGGGTGTTTGCAAGTAGTGTGCTCTTCTCTTCCAGGAGATGTGTGCTGGCAGGATGGGAAAGTCTCTGGGACTGTGTACAGTGGGGAAGAAAAGCTCACCCATCTCCTAGTGAAGGTAAAGTGCAAACAGTCTCACTGTGCATCTCCAGGGTTAACCAGAACCCCTTCAACACTGTTCCAGCATCCTTCAGAATAAATAGGGAAGACTGGAAATGTAAGGCAGCCCAACTCTAAAGACAGAGCTTAAGATGAATACAAGTGAAAGGGTGGCCTTCCAGTACCTGAAGGTGGCCTACAAGAAGGCTGCAGAGGGACTGTTTACAAAGGCCTGCAGTGGTAGGATGAGGGGCAATGGTTTGAAATGGGAGCAGATTTAGGTGGGATGTTAGGAACAGAAACAGGTTGCCCAGTGAGGTCATTGAGGTCCTGTGCCTGGAGACATTCAAGGTCAAACTCAAGGCTCTGAGCAACCTTACCTGGTAGAGGATGTCCCTGCTAACTGCAGGGGAATTGGACTAAATGACTTTGGAAGTCCCTTCCAAGCCAAACCATTGTGCTTTGGGCTGTGAAAGCACCAGGAAGAGAGAAACCAGGGTCCAATCAGATGAGATACTGTTTTGAGTATGAAACTGGTAGGTTTTGATTTAGAATCTGGTTAAAAGTGAACTGAAAACTGACCTTCTAGTTGAGGAAATGGTTGGAGAATTTATACTGACAACAAGCTCCCCTAAATGTGTCTTTGCTGCAAGCTGTCCTGTTACTGGAAGGACTTGGGCTGGAACAGCTTCACTGAGCAAAACTAAACTCCTCTTGGTTTAAATAGTAATAATTTTTTAAAAGTCTATAAATGTTTTTTTGGTGTTGCTTTGTGGTCTAAATCTTAACGACAGTGATACACTGGCCTGCTTCAGTTGTGCCTTTGTTAGGTCTGGTTACCTACTTGGGAACATTTCTCTTTGAGAAGGTTGGAAAATAAACAACCCAGAACTCTGATTTTGAACACCTATGTCAAGAGAGTTTGTTTCTTTGCTAGAAGGAGAAATCTTAACCTTCTTGCTCCTGGCAGCAGCTTTTCTAACAGCTGTAATGAGCTCTGTTTGGCGCTTGATGTTTTCTTCTGCATGTTTGACATTTCCTTTGCCACTTCTGTGGAAATGGAAAGCTCAGAGCAGCCCTTCTAGGGAGTCCTTAGCTTGGTGTGTCACAGAAACATTCCCTCTGTTTGTGCTGGTTTATTCTCAATTTCTTCCAACATGCCTGAGGCTGCCTTTTGATCTTGACTGCAGGAGGGTGGAGCTGTCCTGTTCCAGCTTTATCCTGTGGGTGGTGGGCATTTGTGCTTTCATTCCTCTTGAACAGTAAACTTGAAAGCTTGGTTCTGCAGAGTGAAAGCCAGCCTAAATGATTAAGCCTGTCTTTACAACAAGAAATCTCGTTGTGTTATAAAATCACTCCAGAGGCCAGAGTCTCCTAGAAAAACAAATGATTTGTTCTTTTTTTGTTTACCTCTCAGCCATAGCTTCCCAGCTTGTGATATTTACTTGCAGCAGCAATGAAGTCTGAAGAGATCTGTGGTATTGTTACAATTAAATCTAGCTGATTTGCTTGTGTGGCGCCTGTGATGGGCTCTCAAATCTGCCCTGATAATCCAAAGTTAATTTTTTGCTTTTTGTTTTCTAAAAGGTGTATGAAGAGTTTGCCTGGAGTAATCCTCTCCATCCGGATATATTCCCTGGCTTGAGGAAGATGGAAGCAGAAGTGGTGAGGATTGCCTGTACGCTCTTCCATGGAGGCCCTGACTCTTGTGGTGCTGTAAGTAGCCTGTCTTCAAGTGTCCTCTGGTCATAGAATAATTTGGGTTGGATGGGACCTCCAGAGATCAGCAACATCCTCTGCTGGATAAGGTTGCCCAGAGCTTTGTCATGCCTCACCTTCAATATCTCCAGACACGAGATTTCATCTATCTCCCTGGATAACCTGTTCCAGTATTCCACCACCCTCATGGTGCAGAACATCCAATCCAAATCTACTCTAATTTCAAACCTTTGCCCCTTGTCCTATTACTGAAGGCCTTTGGAAAGTCTCTCTCCATCCTTCATGTAGCCTCCAGTACTTTGGGTACTGGAATTTGGGGTATTTCTTGACTTTAAGTGTAGCTAAAGTGCAAATGCACCTTCTGCTCTCCAGCTGAGACTGAGGTCAAGCTCATTTTGGTATCGGTCATGCCAGCATAACTGTATAGAAGATGGTTGCTAATTGCTGCTGTTGGTGAAGCTTTATGAGGAACAGTTTAATGTGGGAAGTCATTCTCTAGACAGAAACAATTTAATGCAGGTTGTTTTCCCACTTCTAAGTGACACAGGCTTGATGGTAGTTGGAAAAGAGAACCAGTATAGCGTAGCCTGGCTGGTTGTTAGTGGGGGATAGAGAACAGAGTGGTGTCACTTTGAGTAGCTCCTGTTGCTTTTAATCTTTGAAATCTGAAAGCCTGCCAGAAGGTTGAGATGAGGACAAGGCCAGCTGGCTGGCTAGTGACCAGTGGGCAGCTCAAAGTGTTGGTGATGAAGCAGGCATGGCACATACTGTCATCTGTCCAGCTGGAAGGCTGGCTTTTCAGGCCTCTCATGGGATGGCTTAGGTTGGAAGGGACCTCAGATATTATCTACTTCAACTTTCCTGCATCTCAACTGGACTTGTTTGCCCAAGGCCCCATTCAACCTGGCCTTGAATACCCCCAGGGAGGAGACATCCACAGCCTCTCCAGGTGACCTGTTCCAGTGTCTCACCACCCTAACTGTACTTCCTAATCTCCTGTCTAAATCCATCCTCCTCAAGCTTCAGTCCATTCCCTCTCATCGTATAACTACAAGCCCTTGTAAAAAGTCTCTTCCTAACCTTTTTGTAGCCTGCTTCAGGTACTGGAAGGCTGCTCTAAGCTCTCCCCAGAGCCTTCTCTTCTCCAGACTGAACAGTCCCAGCCTTTTCAGCCTGTCCTCACGGGAGAGGTGCTCCAGCCCTCTGATCATCTATGTGGCCTCCTCTGGACTTGCCTCGAGAGATCCATATGCATGTGTTGTGGGCCCTGGAGCTGGACACAGTACTCTAAATCAGGTATCACCAGAGCACAGTAGAGGGGAAGAATCAGCTCCCTCTTCCTTGTGAAGAAGTCATTCTGTTTGTGAGAAGAATCCAGAGGAGATTTTTCAGAATCTGGGTGTGAGGTCTTAGCTGCCTGTAAACTTGGTAGGGAGAAGGCCAGCAAGAGATGAAGATCAATCAGTCTGGGAAAGCAGTGTTGATAGAAGAGCTTAAGAATTGAATTGGTCTTGACTGGCTCTTGAATGGGCTTTTTGTAACAGCTGGAGGATGATTGCGTTAAGGAGGTGGTGAAGTAATCTTACAGTAGGTATACTTGGGACCAGACTCCAACTAGGCTGAAGATGGAGCTGGACTGTGCAATGCCTGGGAATATAAGAATTGTAAAATGGTTTGGTTTGGAAGTGACTTCCAAAGGTCATCTAGTCCAACGCCCCTGCAGTCAGCAGGGACATCCTCCACTAGATCAGGTTGCAGAGGGCCCTGTTGAGCCTCACCTTGAATATCTCCAGGAATGGTGCTTCAACCACCTCCTGGGTAACCAATGTTCCCACACCCTGATGGTGCAGGATTTGTTCTCAACATCTCAACATTCAATTTAAATATTCTCTAATTTCAAACTATTTCTCCTTGTCTTATCACTCCAGGCCTTTGTAAACAGCCCCTCTGCAGTTTTCTTGTAAGCCTGCTTCAAATACTGGAAGGCTGCTCTTAGGTCTCACTAGAGTGTCCTGTGCTCATAGGAGAGGTGTTCCATAAATGTGATTGCTTTTGCATGTTGCACCCTGTGACCCAACTTTCTTCTCAAGACTCTGTTCCTTGTGCTACCTTCAGTTTTAGAGAAGGAACTTGCCTCTTTTTGGTTACTAAAGCCTTTTAACCTCGTCTCCTTCTGGCTTGGAGTGCTGAGATTTACCCCTGGAGTGGGGAAGAGACTGGACCTGAAGCTGTTGATGCTCCTGTTTATCAGTAGCTGAGATGTCACTTGATAGCTCTGTGACCCTTTATCATCCACTTGGAAATCTTGGCTTGCTGAAGCCTGTGATGCCTTTGTTCAGTTTTTGTTGCGCAAAGCCTGTGTCGTAAAAGCTTCAGCCTTGGCCCCCTGTGCTCTTGCACTGAAATTTAAACCTAGAATTGCCTAAGAGAAGTTCTGAACAGGGTAAAAAGCTGCTTTAAACCAATGAGAGTGATCACAGCCAGTGTGAAAACTCCACGGATGCTTTCTCTGGGTAATTCTGCTTTTCTGTCTGCCTTCCCCTCCATTCTGAGGATTATGCCACAGAGCTGCAGCTAAGATTTGAACATAAGCAATGCAAGCAACCTCCTGCAGTTCTCCAGGCTTGGAGAAGAGTGGCTGGATGGAAAAGGATCTAGGGCTGTTGATTGACAGCTAGCTGAGTATGAGCCAGCATGTGCCCAGGTGGCCAAGAAGGCCCAACAGCATCCTGGCCTGGATCAGCAATAGTGTGGCCCGCAGGACCATTCTGATCATTGTCCTGTACTTGGCATTGGTGAGGCTGTACCTTGCATACTGGGTTCAGGTTTGGGCCCTGCATTCCAAGAAAGACACTGAGGTGGTGGAGGATGTCCAGAGAAGAGCAGGGAAGCTGGTTAAGGGTCTGGAAAACAGGGCTGGTGAGGAGCAGCTGAGGGAACTTGGAGGTCTTTTCCAATATTAGCAATTCTGTGGCTCTGTGAAATGGAGAAGCTTGCAACCTGCTGTGGAGGTAGGGTCTAGCTGCTTCTACTGTCAGATTTGCAGAGTGAGAGGGAGGGCTGGGAAAAGCAGATTGGCCAGAGACTGAAAGGTTAATTGCATCCCTGTGATTATTTTTTCTAAACATGTCTCTCCAGTGGAGTTTTCCTCCTACACTGGGCACTTCCCAGTCAGGAAGGGCGAAGTTGCCTAATCGTTGCTGGAGAGCTGTGGGTGGATATATAGAGGTCACATTGCTCTTTAAGTGGATGGGCTCAAAGGCTTCTCTTATTTTCTTCTCTCCAAACCACAATGAACATTTCACAATTATTTCTAGAGGCTTGGACAGCTACAAAGACACTTAAAAATATCTTTTCATGGACTTTTTAGGAGGTGCTGCTGGATTTTAAATCTCACTCAAACGTGGGAGTTTTTACCTTCTAATTTTCCCCTTTGATTTGGCCCCTGCCAGCTCGGAGAACCACTGCTGAGTCTCTGCCCACTGGGTTTAAGCAGCTGTAAATGCTCATACAGTTTTTTAGGTGCCTGCTGGTGGTCCCTGAAGGCAGGTGAAGCTTGTTTTTTTTTTTCTGGAAAGTGTCTCTATACCTCCTGAAGCTCAATAAGGGCTAGTGTAGGGTCCTACACCGGGAGAGGAATAATCTCCAGTTAGGAGATGACCTACTGTAAAGCAGCTGTAGAGAAAAGGACCTGGCAGTGCTGGTGGACAGCAAGTTCACCATGAGCCAGCAATGTGCCCTTGTGTCCAAGAAGGCCAAAGTGATCCTGGGGCACATGAAAAGTGTGGGCAACAGGCCAAGGGAGGTTATCCTCCCTTGTTTACCATGCCCTGTGGAGGCCACATCTAGAGTATTGGGTCCAGTTCTGGGCTACCCAGTTCAAGAGAGACAGGGAACTGCTGGAGAGAGCAGCAGAGACTACAAAGCTGCTGATCTTCTTTGTGAGGAGGAAAGGCTGAGAGACCTGGGGCTGTTGAGCCTGGAGAAGAGCAGCATGAGAAGGAATCTGATCAGTGCTCAGTAAGAGCTAAAGCCTGGGGCCAAAATCTTTTCAGTGGTGTCCAGGGACAGGATAAAGGAAAACAGTCAGGAACTGAAACCCAGGAGGTTCCATCTGAACAGGAGGAAAAACTATTTTTGGTGTGAGGGTACTGGAGGCCAGGAGCAGGCTGCCCAGAGAGGTTGTGGAGTCTCCTTCTCTGGAGAGACTCCAAATCCATGCGGCCATTGTGATCCTGGTCAAGCAGCTGTGGGTGACCCTGCTTTAGCAGGGGTGTTGGACTAGATGATCTCCAGAGGTCACTTCCACCCCGTCCTATGCTGTTTTCTGTGGCTATGCAGCAACCAAAAGCTTCTCTCTATGTTTTTCAGTGAGGCAGTTTCACTTCCTCTGTGCTCTGATTTCTGTGCCAAGTGACAAAACAGAAGTTTTTGGGGCTGATCCTCTTCTGCTCAGTCTGGGAACAGCAACATGTTTGTGCTGTTCCCAGGGCTTTCAGCAGCCTGGGGAATCTGTGCACTGTCCTGCCTTGTGTCATGTGGACATCTTCCCAAGCAGCATCTCTGCAGAGCAATGCTTTGCTTCCCCTTTGAAGATTTTCAGTGTGCTTTAGCGAATGCTCAAATCAAAGATGTCACTGGATGCTAAAGCAGATGAGAGCAGCTCACATTATTTACAGGAGCTGCTTTTATCTCAGACATGGGGGCTGTAATTCTCCTTCCTTTAAATATGGGTATAAACCCACTAACAGTGCCCTTGGGGGGTGCAGGCATAACTCTTGCCTTAAATTGCACCAGGAGAGGCTCCCAGGATTTTAAGCCCTTGTAGAAGTTGTCTTTTTTCAGCAGTGCATAAGATGCTTTCTCTTTCTCCCTAATTACTACTTTTTGCTCTTGCTTTTAATCATGTTAGGCAAGAGCAAAGAGCCAGGTGAGAGTAATTTTGGGGCTCCTAGGAGATTCTAAATCACCTTCTTGCAATGATTAGGAAGAACTAATTAAGCTCAGCACATGGAAGAGGAATGAAGGAGTTTGGTTTTGTCTGATATGTGTGTAATTCCTGGTCACAAGGTTTAGCTTGGTGCATTCCCCCCGAATTTGGGGCATCACCACTTCTATTATGTTTTAGAGCTTGAAGAAAGGGCAGCTTTGAAGTGCCCAGGGGAAATCATAGAATGGTTTAGGTTGGAAGAGACCTTAAAGATCATCCAGTTCCAACCCCCCGCCATAGGCAGGGACACCTCCCACTAGATCAGGTCACTCAAGACCTCATCCAGCCTGGCCTTGAACACATCCAGGGAGGGAGCAGCCACAACCTCCCTGGGCAACCTGTTCCAGTGTCTCGCCACCATTCTACTGAAGAACTTCCTCCTAACATCCCGTTTAAATCTCCCCTCCACCAATTTGAACCCATTCCCCCTCGTCCTGTCATTACAAGACCTTGTGATAGGTCACAAATTGCACGTTGGGGGAGTGCATACTTGGGTGTTTGATGTCGGCCTCTCTATGAATTCTTCTTTGCACTTTGCAGCTCAGGATGGGAGAGGAGAGGCAAAATCAGCAGACACCAACTTAAGCCTTCTGTAAAAATACATTTTATTGAATAATGTTGGTTGGAAAGGACCTTCTAAGGTCATCCAATCCAACCACTCTCTAACTCTATGAAGTCTTGGTGCTAAAACAGATCCCTCAGCAGCACATCTCTCTGTCTTTTAAACATTTCAAGGGATGGGGATTCAAACACCTCTCTGGGAAGCCTGTTCTGGGGTCTGAGAACCCTTTCAGTGAAAAGATGTCTTGTAATATCCAGCCTAAATCTCCCCTGGCACAACTTGAGGCCATTTCCACTTGTTCTGTCATTCATTACTAGAAAGAAGAGACCAACCCCCACCTGGCTCCAGCCTTCTTTCAGGGAGTTGTAGAGAGACAGAAGGTCTCCCCTCAGCCTCCTCTTCTCATGGCTAAACATCCCCAGGTCCCTCAGCTGCTCCTCACCAGCCATGTTCTCCAGACCCTTCACCAGCTTTACTGCCCTTTTCTGGACCCACTCCAGCACTTCAGTGTCCTTCTTGTGGTGAGGGACCCAAAACTGAACCTGGTACTCAAGGTGCAGCTTCACCACAGCTGAGTACAGGGGAACAATCCCTGCCCTGGTCCTGATGGCCATGCTATTGCTGATCCAGGCCAGAATACTGCTGGCTCTCTTGGCCACCTGGACAGATGCTGTGTTATGCTCAGCTGGTTGTTGTTCAACATCCTCAGGCCTTTCTCTACTGGGTAGCTTTCCAGCCACTCTTCCTTAGGCCTGGAGCATTATCTCTTCCACCCAGATTGTGTACCTCCTCTTGAACAGAGTGGCCCAAAACTGGACACAATATTCCAGATGTTCCTCACCAGGGCAGAATAGAGGAGGAGGAGAACCTCTCTTGCCCTACTAACAACACCCCATCTAATCCACCCCAGGATGCTATTGGCTTTCTTGGGCACAAGGGCATGTTGCTGGCTCGTGATCATCCTTCTGTCCACCAGGACCCCCACATTGAGCTTCCAGAGCACTCGGATTTGGATGGAGAGAGCAGCCAAAGGGATATATTGAGTCTGGATAGCAGGAGGGATTTTTTTTTTTTAACCCTGTGCTTTCTCCCATCCCATTTGAAAAACAAGAAACAAATCAAGAGCCCTCAAGCCTGTTTGCCTGCCTTTTCCCACACTCTTTGCCTGTCTTCAAAAGATAGTGTGGGGTTGGAGAGCTGCTGAAACCCACGCCTGTTTTGCAGCCCCTTTCCTCTATGGCATCACTTGAGCCTCTTGGACTCGAATCCTTTCTGCCTGTGTGTGAGCTGCTGGCAGCTGCTGAATCACTGCGCCTTGGCTGGCTGCCGGCGTGCCGCGGGCGGTGAGGAAGTTGTGTCCTGTGACAGTGATTCAAGCCCTGGCTGCAGCAGAACGAGTTTGCTGGTGATAGCTGAGCTGACAAAGCCTCTTCTTGTTGAAGGAGCAGACTCCCTCTGCAGGTGTAAACTGCCTGCACCAAACGGGTTTGTGCTGTTGTAACTGCTGTAGATGGAGCTGCTCTGGCACGGTGCCGTGATGAAGGCTCACGTTGGTCGTGATGTGCCCTCAGTGGGACAATTTAGGAAGCTGAGCTGGCTGAAATGCAACTTTTTGCGAGGAGTTTTAGTAGCCATCTGTGGTCATCTGCCTCCCAAACTTGGGAGAAGGTACTGTTCTGGATGCTGTTGTTCAGCCTGCATGTGATCAGCTGCTAAGAAGTGTTGGCTCTCATCTACCAAAACTAAAGTGTGGCTCAACCTTTACATGCAGGTAGTAAACTAGAACAAGGTGGAATGGTCTTAAGCTGAGAGAGACGTTTGGACTGGATCTTAGGAAGAAGTTCTGCAGTATGAGAGTGGTGAGACTCTGGAATAGGCTGCCCAGGGTAGTTGTGGATGTCCCCTCCCTGCAGGTGTTCAAGGCCAGATTGGATGAGACCTTGAGTAACCAAGTGTAGTTGAGAGGTGTCCCTGCTCATGGCAGGGGTGGGTTGGAGTAGATAATCTGTGAGGTCCCTTCCAACTTAAGCCATTCTATGTTTCTATGAATAAAGGTTTCATAGAATCCTAGAATGGTTTGGGTTGGAAGAGACCTCCAAAAGGAATCCAGTCCAATACCCCTGCAGTCAGCAGGAGCATCCTCCGCTAGATCAGGTTGCCCAGAGCCTTGTTGAGCCTGACCTTGAGTATCTCCAGGGTTGTCATATAGAAGGGCAAGATGTTGGTGTTTTGGTGGAAAGATCAAAATAGGAATAAGGCTGTGCAGAGGCTGCTCTTCGAAGAGCAAATTATCTAGATGAGAGCAGAAGTTTTTTGCTCTACAGGGAGCATGGCTGGTGGCACCAAGTGTCTGGTGTTCAGTAACACAAATCTCAAGGTCCCCAAATCATTCCTAGCAAAGTTTTCACTGCTGTATCATGAGCAGCGATTGCTAGCTGACAAGTCTGCAGTAGCTCCACTCTTCTTCTCCCACCCAGCAGGAGGAAGGCCATCCACGTTCTACCAGCTTAATCTCTTGTTCCTCAGAGGTCACAGCTGACAACTTCTCAGGCCGTTTCATAAGCAGGGTTGAAGAGCTGACAACACAACCCATAAAACACTCAAGGACGTTGTGTTCCTGCTGCCATCCAATAGCTCCATAGTAAATGCAAGCATTTCTTTCTGCAGTGTGAGGCTCTGTTAGAGTTTGTCTGCCACGGCTGTTGCTTTTAAATCACTGGAAAAGCAGACCTTAACTGTTGTGGGACAGTCACTTCTATGCTACCTATGGTGGCAACTGCTGCCACCAGGTGAAGAACAAATGTGGCAAGCTCCTTTTTTTTTTTT
>VWZI01021442.1:204738-266534 GCA_013396835.1 Psilopogon haemacephalus | reverse complement strand
TTTCCAAACGTTAAGCATGGGCTTTTTTTTTTTTTTTTTTTTTTTTTTTTGGTTTTGAGGGAAGAGGTTAAAAGGGGAAACAGCAGCTGCATCAGCAGATCTGAGGATCACAATCAGTCCTCCTTAAGGGCTATAAATGCAGGTTTTGGTTCCTCTCTTTCACCTGTGCTTTTGTGTGCTTCTGCCAGGTTCCTCCATCCTCACGCTATGGCTCACACAGCACAGTCAGTCCTGCATGCGGCTTTTAAAACCAACTTCCCATTTTATTAGGTTACCGTTCTGCTCTGGAGGCTTTGTGCCCACACTTTTCCTGTCTTCTGCATGTCAGAACTCACAAAGGCTGGCCAGCAGCTGACAGTGCTCCTACCTGAGGAATTTCCTCCCATTAAAGAGTTTGATTTATTTCTTTGCCTGCAGCTCTTGAGTTGCACTGTGCCATAGTAAACTTGAGTGAGAAACTTGTGTCTTCCAGAGAATGGATTTGGGACCTTGGAGATAATCTGCTCTAATCCCCCTGCCACAGGCAGGGACACCTCTTAATTAAACTTCGTTGCCGAAGGCCTCATCCAGCCTGGCCTTGAACACCTCCAGGGTGGGGACATTCACAACCACTCTGGGCATCCTGTTCCAGTGTCTCACCAGTGTCGTACTGAAGAACGTCTTCCTCAGATCCATTAAAATCATTCCTCTTTGTCCTGTCTCTAGACACCATTATGAAAAGTCCCTCTGCAGCCTTCCTGTACGCTCCCTTCAGGTATTGGAGGGCAGCTCTGAGGTCCCCCAGGACCCTTCTCTTCTCCAACCCCAGCTCCCTCAGCCTATCCTCATTGCAGAGGTGCTCCAGCACCCTTCCTCCCTTCCACCTCCTGATGCAAACTCCGTTGTTCTCATGTGGTCAGGGTGAAGAGAGCTGGCACACCACTGGGAGTGGATTGTGTTGGGTACCAAAGGGCTTACCGGGGAGAGTAATGCAGAAATTCCTCCTAGTGTAAAATTTCTTGGTCCTTGAGGACTTGCAAGGTGGTGTTGACCCAGAGCTAAGCTGTCCTCTGCAAAGAGAATGTGAGGGAGAGTTCTATGCTCTTCAGTGCTCCAGGTTGTGGAAAGGTTTTGTAGCTCAGAAGCAGTGCCAACTTGGAGCTGGCTCCTTGCTCCTGTGTGGCACCACTCCAGACCTAATAAACTCTGCTGGACCTGAGCTGACTTAATGCAGAAGCAGCTTTGTTGTTTCCGTGTATGTGGCATAATTAATCTGTAATCCAAATCAGCAACCCCAGGTAATGCAGAGCTCAGGACCTCCTAGGAGTTGTGTGGGGCACAGTCATGTTTGCAAGCCCAGCAGTCTGCTGGATGTTAGGCTTGGGAGCTGAGTGCAGGCTGCATGAAGAGGAATGTGGCCAGCAGGTCAGCAGAGGTGGATCTTACCCTTCACTCTCATCTTGTGAGGCCTTGTCTTGAATACTGTATCCAGTTCTGGTGTCCCCAGCATAAGAAGGACACAAATTTGTAGGACTGAGCCCAGAGAAGGGACACAAGGATGATCCAAGGGCTGGAGCACCTCTGCTATAAGGGATAGGCTTTGAAGGAACTGGGGCTGTTCAGCCTGGAGAAGACTCCAGGGGAACCTTAGAGCTGCCTTCCAATACCTGAAGGGAGCATACAGGAAGGCTGGAGATTGACTTTTCATAAGGGTGTCTAGAGACAGGACAGGGGGAAATGGTTTGAAGCTGAGGGAGAGAGTGAGTTGAGACTGGATGTTAGGAAAAAGTTCTTCAGTAGAAGGGTGGTGAGATTCTGGAACAGGGTGCCCGGAGTGGTTCTGGATTCCTCCTCCCTGGAGGTGTTTAAGGCCAGGTTGGATGAGGCCTTGGGCAACCAAACCTAACTGAGAGGCATCCCTGCCCATAGCAGGGGGATTGGACTAGATGATGTCTGAGGTCCATTCCAACTTAAGCCATTCTATGATTCTATCAATATATTCTTGCTTACCTCTTCCCTTCCTCTTTTAAATAGCAGAGTCAATGTGTGCCTGGTCTAGGTCAGCAATAGGATGGGCAGCAGGACCATGGCAGGGATTGTCCCCCTGTACTGAGTACTGGTGAAGCCACACCTCGAGTACTGGGTTCAGCTTTGGGGTCCTCACTCCCAAGAACAACACTGAGGTGCTGGAGCATGTCCAGAGAAGGACAACAAAGCTGGTGAAGTTTGTGGAGAACAGGGCTTGAAGAGCAGCTGAGCAAACTGGGATTGTTCAGCCTTGTGAAAAGGAGGCTGAGGGGAGACCTTCTGGCTCTCTACAACTAGTGGAGAGAAGGTTGAAGTGAGGTGGGGGTTGGCCTCATCTTCCTAGTAAGAAGTGATAGGACAAGAGGAAACGGCCTCAGGTTGCACCAGGAGGGGTTTAGGTTGAATATCACAGAATTAACCAGGTTGGACAAGACCTTTGAGAACATCAACTCCAAACTATCACTTAACACATTGTAATTAACTAAACCATGGCACCAAGTCCCTCATCCAGCCTCCTTTTAAATGCCTCCAGGGATGGTGACTCCACCATCTCCCCAGGCAACCCACCCTAATGCCAATCACTCTTTCTGTGTAGAACTTCTTTCTAACATCCAGCCTAAACCTGCCCTGGCACAGCTTGAGACTGTGTTCTCTTGTTCTGTCACTGAGTGCCTGGGAGAAGAGACCAACTCCCGCCTGGCTACTACCTCCCTTCAGGTAGTTGTAATATTGCAAGAGAGGCATTCACTAAAGGAGTTCTGAAACACTGAAACAGGCTGCAAGGGGTTGTGGTTGAATCCCCATCTTCGGAGGTGTTTCTAAGATGCAGAGATGTGGTATTGAGGGCTGTGGTTTAACGCCAGCCTTGGTAAAGTTAGTGCATAGTTGGACTGGGTGATCTTCAAGGTCTTTTCCAGCTGAAGTGATTCTCTGATTGTGAATGTGCACTTTTAAGCTGAATAGCAGAAAGCTCTCTGGAACCGTTCAGTGGCTTCTGTAGCTCTTCGAACCCTGAGCTGTCCTGTGCATCTCTTGCTGCTGAAGCCTGTCTGGACAGAGTTGCTGTGGCAGCATCCTTTTCTCTTTGGCAACATCCATTTAAGTGAATCGTTTCTCTTTGCTTCTTTTCCAGATGACATCTGGAGGGACTGAGAGCATCCTGATGGCCTGCAAGGCCTACCGAGACCTCGCTTATGAGAGGGGCATCAAACAACCAGAAATGTGAGTGATACATCCATGGCTTGCTTCTTCCTTTGGGCCCTTCTGGGATTTACTGTTCTTCTGAGCTGAGGTGGCTGATAGACTCAAAAAATCCTTCATGTCCAGAGATGGGTGGTGTCCCTCAAGGGTTTGTGCTGGGACCAGTGCTTTTCAGTATCTTCACCAGACAATGAGATGGAGGGCACCCTCAGCAAGTATGGAAAAGATACCAAGCTGAGTTTTCTAAAGTATTAAGAGAAAATCTATAGCCTTTAACCGTTTCATAGCATCGCAGAATCGTGGAGGGTTGCAAGGGACCACTGGAGATTATTAAGTCCAACCCTCTTGCCAAGGCAAGTTCACCTAGAGAAGGTCACATAGGAACACATTCAGGTAGGTTTGGAATCTCTCCAGAGATGGAGACCCCACCACCTCTCTGGGCAGCCTGTTCCAGTGCTCTGTTACCCTTAAATTTAGTAAGTTTCTTCTCATGTTTAGATGAAACTTATGTTCAGGTTTGTGCCTGTTGCCCTTTATCCAATGTGCTTGAACATCATATGCAAGATGTAGCCATCAACACCACCCATCACAGAATATTAGGGGTTGGAAGGGAGATCAAGAGGTGAGAAGCCTCCAGGGAGACCTAATAGTAGCTTTCCACTACCTGAAGGGGGCTACAAGAAGGCTGCAGAGGGATTGTTCACAAAGGTCTGCAGTGATAGGACAAGGGGCAATGGTTTGAAACTAGAGAAGAGCAGATTTAGATTGGATGTTAGGAACAAGTTCTTTACTGAGGGTTGTGGAACACTGGAACAGGTTGCCCAGGGAGGTAGTTGAGGCCCCATCCCTGGAGACACCCAAGGTGGAGCTTGACAAGGCTCTGGGAAACCTGATGCAGTGGAGGATGTCCCTGCTGACTTCAGGGAGTTGGACTGGATGACTTTTGGAGGACCTTTCCAACCCAAACCATTCTATAATTCTGTGATTTTGTCCTTACTGCGTCGTCATTATCTGTCTGTGTCTGAAGGATGGAAACTTGTGTTGAAAGAAGTAACACAAAGGCATAGGAAGCTTTAAGCAGCATGAGAGGCATGGCTGTGTTGCTGATGGAGGCTGTGGCAGCTGTGCTGGGCAGATGTACTTTGGCAACACCTGCCTGCCACTCTAGACAGCTCCTATCATCACCTTTGAGCTCCTCACAAACAGAGATTGTCAGACCCTTTGAAGTCTTCACGGAGTTTTGATTTCTTTAGATCAAAGAGGGTTTAGCCTGAAAGCCTTGGGACTAAAGTCTGGGCTGGTTTGAGCTGAAATGAGAAGCTGTGCTCATTGTTACCCTGCTAATAGAGGATTTGCTCTCTCTGATGTGCTGCTGCTTTCCAGACGGTGCATCAAAAATAGTTCCTCTGGTTAATTGCTTGTGAGGGGAAAATGTGACAGGAGATGAACTGCTGTGGTGTTCATCTTCTGATGAATTCCTGTGATTTTCAAAGAATCACAGAATGGTAGGGCTGGGAAGGGACCACTGGAGGTTGGGTCCAACTCCCCTGCCAAATCAGGTTCACCCAAGGAAGGTCATACAGGGACACATCCAGGTAGGTCTGGAATGTCTTCAGAAATGGACACTCCACCACCTCCCTGGGCAGCCTCTTCCAGTGCTCCATCACCCTTAAATTCACAAAGTTCTTCCTTATATTTGTATGGAACTTCTTATGTTCAAGTTGGTGTCTTTTGTCCTGTCACTGGGCACCACTGAAAACAGACTGGCCCCATCCTCCTGACACCCACCCTGTAAATATTGAATAGCATTGCTGAAATCCCCCCCTCAGTCTGCTCTTTTCCAGGCTAAACAGCCTGAATTCTCTCAGCCTTTCCTCGTCAGAGAGATGTTTCAGTCCCCTCAGTATCTTTGCAGCCCTTTGCTGTACCCTCTCCACCAAGTATCTGTCTTTCTTGAATTGGGGAGCTCAGAACTGGACACAGTATTCCATCTGTGGCCTTACCAGGGCAGAGCACAGAGGGAGGAGAACCTCCCTCAACCTGCTGGCCATACTCTTCTTGATGTGCCCCTCTCTAACATTATTTTATTCCCTCTCTAACATTATTTTTACAGGCTGTTAAAGGCCCTGATAAATAGACCTCATAGAAGGTTCAGCTACTGCCCTTCAAAAAGGGAGGCAGCAAAATTTGTGTTCATTTTGGGGTATTTATGCTGCTCCTTCCCTTTGGCATTGCTTCGTGCCCATCTCAGGGAGGAGGATGACTGGCTGGAGGTGCTACAATATTGTTTGACAGGACAAGAAATTAACTGGTTTTGGGAAGTCTTGTTCATAGAAGATAATGCAGTGGGGTGGAATTACTGCAGGAGGATTTCTCAGGGCTACTCAGGATTGAGTGTCCATCATTTTAATTCAGAACAGCATGTGGCTCCTGTTCTGTCCCACAGAGGATTTTTCCCCAACTGTTTTTTTTCAGTCTCTCTGATTTGTGAGAAGTTGAAATGTGCAGTTGGCCTGTTTGTGATGTGACTGGCACACAGAAATATCTGGAGGACAAGTTAACCATGAGCCTGCAGTGTGCCTTCCTGGCCAAGAAGGCCAACGGGATCCTCGGGTGGATTTGAGAAGAGTGTGGCCAGCAGAGCAAGGGGTGTTCTTCTCCACTTCTGCTTTGCCCTGCTGAGGCCACATTTGGAGCATGGGGTCCAGTTCTGGGGCTCTCCAGTTCAAGAGAGATGGGGAAACTACTGGAGAGAGTCCAGGGGAGACTATGAAAATGCTGAGGGGCCTTCAGCATCTCTGTGAGGAGGAAAGGCTGAGAGACCTGGGGCTGTTCAGTCTGCAGAAGAGCAGCCTGAGAGGGGAGCTGAGGAATGCTCAGCCAGACCTAAAGGGTGGGGGGCAAAAGGAGGGGGCCAGACTCTTTTCCGTGGTGCCCAGTGACAGGACAAGGAGCAACAGGCAAACTGGAACCCAGGAGGTTTATCTGAATAGGAGGAGAAATATCTTTGGTGTGAGGCTGCTGGAGCCCTGGAGCAGGCTGCCCAAAGAGGTTGTGGATTCTCCTTCTCTGGAGAGATTCTAAACCCACCTGGCCATAGTGATCCTGGTCAAGCTGCAGTGGGTGACTCTGCTTTAGCAAGACGGTTGGACTCAATCTCTAGAGGTCCTTCCCTGCTTCAACCAGGCTGAGATTCTGTGATCTCCAGGTTGTATTTTTTTCGCTCCTGTTCCCTGTAGGGCTTAGCTGCTGTGATGCTGACATCTGCTCTCTGTTCCCTTTCCAGGTTGGTCCCAGTGAGTGCCCATGCAGCCTTTGACAAGGCAGCACACTACTTTGGGATGAAGCTGGTTCACATACCGTTGACCAAGGCTATGGAAGTGGATGTTCAGGTACCACTTTTGGAACCGCAACACTTCTTTTCTTTGTGAAATTAGCATTCTGCAGCGAATGGGCCAAAATCTATGTATCTAGGTGGCAAGTCAGTGGATAGAGAAGTGGAAGTGAGGGAAAGTGGCAAGGGTAAGTGCCTGTGGTTACGGAGAAAGTTTTGTGTAAAGTAAGTGGATGAAAAGCATCCCTTTGTACTCTGCTACTCATTCAGAAAAGCAGATAATTAATGGATATCAGGAAGAACCCCAGATTTCAGATGAGGGCAAATAAAAGTAGGTGAGTGAGGTAACTTTGATGTCACCTGATGCTTGTAGCTCATTTACTTTGCTTTCTGTAGGCTTTTGAGCGTTGTGTTTCAAGGCCAGACTCTGCATGTTTTCACTTCTTGTCCCTTTTGGCAGGGTGACACTTGGTAAATGGAATGTGAGCATCTTCTCTCTTTAAATCTTCAGGCAATGAAGAAAGCCATCTCGAAGAACACAGCCATGATGGTCTGTTCTGCTCCGCAGTTCCCACATGGAATTATGGACCCCATTGAAGAGGTGGCAGAGGTAGGCTGGCACCCCTGGGACCCCTGGGGGCTGGAGCAATCAAACCAGTGTGTCCTTCTGTATGAGGGCTTCCAGGATGCCAGGCCAGTTGGAGGAGCAGACTGGTTGGTAGGACACTACTGCACTCTAATCAGGTGTTAGCCAACAGTGGGCTGTGTAGGACAAAATTTAGAACTGAGGAGGAACATGGGACAAATGTTTTTGGTAGCTGCTATGCTAAGGTAGGCTTTAAATAGCATAAATTACCCCTGGGCATTGTCACAGGGCTGGGTCTCAGACTTCAGCATTTAAGAGGGCAAGAGAAGGCATCCCACAAGCAGCCCACTGAAAAAAGGAGGAGGAGGCCTCTCAGGTAGCCAGGGAGGCAGGAGGAGAAGGCCTGCCCCAGGTACATCTCATAGCTCTCTGTTGGACACTCTCCAGCACATCCCTGTCTCTCCTGAACTGGGGAGCCCAGCACTGGACACAGTATTCCAGGTATGGTCTCACGAAAGCAGAGCAGAGGAGAACCCCACTAGACCTGCTGAACACACTTTTCTTGATGCCCCCTAGGATACCATCAGCCCTCTTAGCCTCAAGGGCACATTCTTGTCCCATGGATCACTTGCTGTCCACTAGGACTCCAGGGTCTTTCTCCATGGGGCTGCTTTCCAGCAGGAGGACTCCTCATTTGGGAAGCCCCAGTCTGGACTCAGGAAAACAGGGATCACAGCAGGACAGTTGTTCACCAGGCTGTCTTGTTCACCTACAGCTTGCAGTGAAATACAAAATCCCCTTCCACGTGGACGCCTGTCTGGGTGGCTTTCTCATAGCTTTCATGGACAAGGCAGGGTTCCCTCTGAAGCATTCCTTTGATTTCCGTGTGAAAGGTGTCACCAGCATTTCTGCTGACACCCACAAGGTAAGAGGTGGGAAAGGTCTTTGATTTTGGGGAAGGGATACTTTATGCCATCCCTGCCCTTGGCCACTTCTGCTCTGCTGTGTGCAGTGCTGAAGTGCAGGGGAAGGGACTGCTCTGCCCTGGTGCTTTGAGCAGCACACCAAAGTGTGGGGAGAGATGGGGTTTTGGGTGACTATGTGACTGTGTCCCTGTGCCCTCTGGCACAGCTTTTGAGTGCTCTCTGTGCCCCTTGCAGTATGGCTACGCTCCCAAGGGCTCCTCCGTGGTGCTGTACAGCGACAAGAAGTACAGGAGCTACCAGTTCTTCGTAGCACCTGACTGGCAAGGGGGCATATATGCCTCCCCCTCCATGGCAGGCTCCAGGCCTGGTGGGATCATAGCTGCTTGCTGGGCAACCCTGATGCACATAGGAGAGTCAGGCTACGTGGAGGCTACAAAGAGGATCATTAAAACAACTCGCTTCCTTGAATCAGAGTATGTGTGCACCTTGTGGTAGGGATTGGGCTCTTTAACCTTTTTTTGCCCTCCTTCCTTCTCCTCCTCCTCTCTGGAGCTCCTTCCTACTCCTCCTCCCCTCTCTGGGACTCCTTTCCTCTCCCTCCTTGTTCTGAGCTCCTCGCAAACTTTTTGTTTCTCCCAGGAGAAGCTGCAGCATGTTACCTGCTATGCAGTTCCAGGAGAACTTTGTGTACCTGCAGGTGCTGCTATGTGCCACACAGCTGAGAGCTGAGACACGAAGAGCAGGGGGCTGCAGGCTTCTTTATTTAGCTGACTTGATTTCATGGGTTTCTTCTGCCTCAGGCATGAAGGAGGAATCTGGAAGGGCTTACTCCAGATGACAAAAGAAGGGTTCTACTCTCTTGTTGGGGTGCTTATGTTGTTATGTGAACACCTAAGCTGATCTCTGACTTCCCTTCCTCTCTATCTTCTGGTTTTTTTCCATTTCTTCCTGCATTTATTTGCCTTTAAGGCCTGTAATGACCTGAGCCCTAACAACCTGTGCTGGTTGCCTGTTTTTCAGTAGGACTTTACTGTCTGTCTTTCTTGTGTCCAACTCTCTTGCTCTCTCACACTTAGTCACTTCTTTTCTCCATTTTCTTTCCAAGGTTGAGAAAAATTGACAGCATCTTCATCTTGGGCAAGCCTGAGGTGTCTGTCCTCTCCATCGGCTCGGACACTTTTGACATCTATCGGTTATCTAATTTCTTAGCTGCTAAAGGATGGAACTTAAATGTTCTACAGTTCCCATCAAGGTGAGCTTGTGGAGACTAAGATGTGGCTACCCAGGGTGTGCAAAGTAGTTGTGTTCAGCTCTTGTGATTCTTCACCATGAGAACAGGTCATGGAGATGTTGTGTAGGCTTTAGCCTTGGAGGTTTTCAAAGCCAATTTGGATGGGGCCTTGAGTAACCTGATCTAGTGGGAGGTGTCTCTGCCAGTGACAGGGGTGGGAACTAGATGATCTTTCAGGTCCCTCCAGCTCAAGCCATTCTATGGTTTGCTGGGTGGCTTTGTTCACATCTGATAAAGTGTGTAGACTTCTCTGCAGGGGAGGAATCACTTTTGTAATTGCTGATAGACAGCAGTTACTGCAGTGAGGAGGAGGCAGTGGTACAGGCAGAGACATCTCAGGCTCCTGTTCTATTTACTTCTGACACAAGCAGAAAAATGTAACAAGCCAGGGTGCTGCCCCTTTTTGGTTAACTAAGCGTCTGTAGATCTGTTGATATTGGCTTGGATGCTGTGGATAGTTGATGGCTTATCTAAGCTGGAGAAGAAGGGGAGAGAAATCATAGAATTAACAGATGGCCTTGATTGGAAAAGACCTTCAAGATTATTGAGTCCAACTGGCACTGCCAAGTCCATCCCACTTTAAATCCCTCTGGGGATGGTGATTCCATCACTGCTTTGAGCAGCCTGTTCCAAGGCTTGAGAAACCTTTCAGGAAGAAATTATTCCTACTGTCCAATCTAAACCTCCCCTGGTGTAACTTGAGGACATGTCCTCTTGCCTGACACTTGTTACTAGGCAGAAGACACCAATTCCCACCTCAAGCCAACCTCCTTTCAGGGAGTTGTAGAGAGAATTCTCTCTTCAGCCTCCTCTTCTCCAGACTAAACAACCCCAGTTCCCTCAGCTGCCCCTCATGAGATTTGTGCTGTGGACACTTCACTAGCTTGAATGCCCTTCTCTGGGCGTGCTCCACCACCTCAATGTCCTTTCTGTGGTGAGGAAATGGTGACAAAGATCACCATGCTTGAAGGCAACTGCATTTTCCTTACTGGAAGTACCTGAAAAGATGTGAAAAAATGAGAGGCCTTTCCTTTTTTTCACCATTCACAGCTAAAGGAATGAAGAAAGGAGGAGTTGCAAAGGAAGAGCTGAATTCCTCACAGTTTCTAGCAAGCATATTTCAGTGATTGTCAGAGACAAGGACAGTGGGGTTGAGGCATCCTCAGCAAGTTTGTGAGTGACACCAAGCTGTGTGATCTGGTTGACACTCTGGAGGGACTTGGATAGACTTGAGAGGTGGGCTCAAGCCAACCTTACGAAGTTCAACAAGGCCAAGGGCAAGATCCTACACCTCGGTCAGGGAAATCCCAAACACAGATAAAGGTTGGGAGAGAAGTGGCTCAAGAGCAGTCTGGAGGAGAAGGACTTGGGGTTCTCAGTTAATGAGGAACTCCCTATGAGCTGGTAATGGTCACTGGCAGCCCAGAAGGCAGCTGTGTGCTGGGCTGCATCCAAAGCAGTGAGAGCAGCAGGACAGGGAGGCAATTCTGCCCCTCTGCTCTTGTGAGACCCTACCTGGAGCACTGCGTCCAGTTCTGGTGCCCCCAGCATAAGAAGGACATCAAGCTGCTGGACTGGGTCTGGAGTAGGCCACAAAGATGATCAGAGGGCTAGAGATCCTCTCCTATGGAACCAGACTGAGAGAGTTCGGGCTGTTCAGCCTGGAGAGGAAAAAGCTCTGAGGAAACCTTAGAGGATCCTTCCACTACCTGAAGTAGGCTACAAGAAAGCTGGGGAGGACTTTTCACAAGGGCTTGCTGAGGTAAGATGAAAGGGAATGGCCAGGTTGGATGAGGCCTAGAGTAACCTGGTCTGGTGTCTCTGCCCAGGGCAGAGGGGCCATAACTAGGTGATCTCTGGTCCCTTCTAACCCAAACCATTCTGTGGCTCTATGATTCCCTTTAACTGGAAAGTTGTGAGTTGTCTTCTCCCATTACACTTCTGAAGTGCTCTTTTAAGGAGATGCAGGGTTGTCAGTGGCCTGGGGGAACTCAGGCACTGTTGGTAGCCCAGGAATTGTGGAGCTGAGGTGATTTAACCTTTGTCCTGTCCCTTCCCTGCCCAGCATTCACCTCTGCATCACGCAGCTGCACACCAAGCCCGGTGTTGCTGAATGCTTCCTGCAGGACGTCAAGGACAGCATCGCGGATATCATGAAGGACCTCAATGCCAAGACCACAGGCCTGGTAAGGAGCAGGCCAGTGCACAGTGAGGGCTGAGCCTTTTTCCCTGGTTAACACAAGGTGTTAACCACCTTGTGTAACAATCTCCTTCTCTCTGCTCAGGGAGCTATCTATGGAATGGCCCAGTCTGTCCCAGACAGGAGCTTGGTAGCAGAAATCTCTCAGGCCTACCTGGATGGACTCTACAGCACAGATGTTCCTGGCAGTGAAAAGCACATGAACGGCTCTCCTGGCCTCCACTGACTGCAGTGCAACAACCAGTGCCTTGAGGTGCTCCTGGAGGCTTCCTGGAGGGGAAGAAATTGTAGTAAGCCTTTGTTCCTACAACTGGCAGGTCTGACGGCAGCTTGATCTTGAAAACTTCCTTCTCTATCTCGGCCTGTTCTGAACTCAACACTGTTTTCATGCCCAGCTTCAGTTTTGGGGCTTTTCTTCCCTTCCTTCTGCTTATTTTCTTGATGACTGTTGATGGTGAATTGAACATCCATTCCACAGCTCCAGATTCCTCAGGCATTCTGTGTGTCGCTTCATTCCTTGCAGTTTCTTCTCCTCAGACCTGGTTTATTCAGCTGGTGTCCAGCCAAGTCGTAGATTTGAGTTCTCACATTGTGTTCCAAAGCTTCAATCTTCCCAAGAAGTTGAAGGTTGAAAATAAATGCAATTATTTTTTTTTTCTTCTGGTTATTCCTCCAAACTGCTGTGTTTAACAGACTGTGGGAGACTTAGACCCATGCAGCGCAGAGCCAGTAAATTGGCAAAGGAAAGATGTTGGTGTACACCCTTCAAAATCCCTGCTGGAGATCTCAGCATGACTGCAATCATCTGCTGAGGGAGAGGGGATAAAAAAACAAAACAGCCAAACCCAAACCCTTTTTTGGAATCTTTTTGGGTCTGAATAACAGCAGAAATAGGATGCAAGCCAGGTGGTGTAGTAAGAGGAACTGGATTGTACTGAGAATCCTAGGTACGAAGTCACCATTTTGCTTCCCTGCCCCTTCTAGAAGATGCATTCATTGCCCTCAGTGCTTTCTTTCAACCCTGCACCATTCTGGAGGTGCAGAAAGAAGCTGAACTCCCTCTTTGCAACTTGAAGGTTTTTGCACTGTCTCACAATGCTGTCACAGAGTCAGCCAGGCCCTGGTCTGTGCCACCAGCAGGAACTTGGTGTGGGAGCAGCCTGCACCAAAGCTGACTTTTGTTTGTTGTTGTTTTGTTGGTTGGTTTTTTGACCACTCTTTTTAGTACAAAAAAGGTGAGTTTTACACTAGTAGTAAGCTCTACACTCTCTTTGCACTGATTCTTTGTAAGGCACATTCTCAAAAGGGCATTCACAACTGTGCCTTGATGCTTCTCTGGCTGGTTTTTTTTTTTTCTGTTGTGGGATGCCAGGGAGGATTGGAGGGTTCAGCTGTTGACTGCAGGCTTTGCTGTGGTCGTTTCTGTATGGTACTATTAACAAAAGAACCTCAAAGGCAGACTGACCTCAGAGAAGACCTTATGAGGTGGAGGAGAAGTTGTATGAGCCACTTCCCTTTGGAGTGTTACAAAGATGCTTGTGGAGCTCTTGAGAGGTGGATGATAGCATGCAGCAAGCTGGAGGTGCTCAAGCCTCTGCTCACCCTCTGCTGTTCATATGGTGAGAGTTTTCCCAGAGCACCTTGTGAAGCAGTTGTGGCCTTAAGGACAAATCTCTGCAGTGGAGTTGCTGCTGCGGGTCCATCCCTTCTGTTTCCTCTCAGCTTTTTGCCTGTTATCAAGAGTTTCACAAGCAGAGTTCAACACTCAGGAGAAGACTTCATGCCATGGCTACAGAGCCTTGTGCAGGATACCCAGAGGCATCTCTCGCTCTGCTGTGGCAGACTTGTTAGCCCGAGGTCGATCCTCATTGGCCAGTTAAGTAGCACAGTGATTGGGTTGAGTGAGGACACCCAGCAACCACTGCACAAACCAGTGCAGCCTTGGGCCCAGTGATTGTGGCAGGGATGCTTCCTTCCTAAAAATGTTTCTTCTCAGTGTTAGGAGGCAAAAGTATTTTGGCCATCTCTCCTTAACTTGATGACTTCACCCAAGCTTTGGGAGCCATTTGGCGTTTGAATTTGCTTGATAGTCTCTTGATGGGTGTTAACCAGGACCTCTTTATTCTGCTAACACCTTCCCATTGTGACCACTGCTGCATCTCTTGAGTTTGCTTTATTTTAGAGACAGTCTTAAGTGTATGGCTACTGTGATGGTTCTTTTTTGAGCCCAGGTTTAACACAAACAAAACACACACAAAAAGGGAGGTACTCTTTTTGTTTCCGCTTTGAAAGAAAGAGGGGATGGATTGGGCTGAGGGCAAAGTATGAGAAACTCCCTCCTCTGCCCTGTTTGCATCCTCCTCCCTGGAAGCAGGTGGGTCTCACAGCTCAGTGCTCCATTTCACATGGTTTGGATGTATTTGAAGATGTTTATCTGTCAATGTATTCCCTTCTGGGCTTCACTCCTGTGGGTTTGTTTTCTGTGTCTTTTTTCTATACTGTAAATGTAATCTCCTGATCTAGATCTAGGCCACTGTAGTACTTTTTTTCTTGAGCCGTAGTTTCTTCCTCCTTGTCATCTGCATCTCCTTCATCATGCCAAACGACTTGAGACAGTACGAACAACAGGCTGGCCAAAACGACAGAAAAAAAGAGAGTAATTTGATGGACTTGGCTTCTGATCTGGAACTGGAAGGTACTTTAAACGTGGAAGGATCTCAGTGACTATTAATTCCTGCAAGATTTCTGGCTGTCAGGTTTTGCCAAGCCAGACATTGAACTGGTTTCTTATACAAAGCACTCCCAAGGGATTCACCTGCTCTTAGGTACTCAACTGAAGACTATCCAGTGGGATGGACCAAGAAGAGATGTGTGTCTTCATGCCATGGATTTCATCCTGCACTTTTCAGATGACTTGGGAGAGCAGAAGGATTGCTTATGACACAATAATACTACACCCAACAAATCCACATTGACTCTAATGAACAGGACAAGTCCATCTGATGGCAGCGTTCTGTGTTGCTCTGATTTGCCACTGTAAAGCTGGAGGTTGAAACATACTGAAGGGATGGTGAAAATGGGCCTAGTTTGTATTAAAATGGTGCATTTGGCTATCTAGGCTCATGGAATTCTTCATTTTTCTCGTTGGAATGAGAGCCTAATTACTCCTGGTTTAAAGTCATGCACAGCCTAGCCTGTGGTGGGGAGAATGGTTTATGAATCTCCTTCCCTCTGCCTGAGGACTGCTCTGTCAAGATAAAGGTTGGACTAGATGATCATAGAATGGTTTGTTTGGAAAGAACTTCCAAAGGTCATCTAGTCGAACTCCCCTGCAGTCAGCAGGGACATCCTCCACTAGATCAGGTTGCTCACAGCCTTGTTGAGCCTCACCTTGAATAGCTCCAGGGATGGGGCCTCAACTACTTCCATGGGCAACCTGTTCCAGTGTTCCACCACCCTCGTGGTGCAAAACTTGTTCCTAACATACAATCTAAATCTCCTCTCATTTCAAACCATTTCCCCTCGTGGTATTACTACAGGCCTTTGTGAACAGTCCCTCTGCAGCCTTCTTGTAGCCTCTTTCAGCTGCCAGAAGGCTGCTATTAGGTCTCCTTGGAGCCTTCTCATCTCTAGAGGCCCCTTCCAACCCCTAAATTTCTGTGGTTCTGTGAAAGGTGGTGTCCATGGCTACATTTTGCATATGATATTCGAGAGGTAATGGGCAGAAACTTGAACATAAGTTCCATCTAACCATGAGAAGGAACTTCTTTAATGAGTGATGGAGCACTGGAGCAGGCTGCCCAGAGAGGTGGTAGAATCTCCATTTCTAGAGACATTCTAAACCCACCTGGATGTGTTCCTATGTGAGCTTCTCTAGGTGAACCTGCCTTGGAAGGGGAGTTGGGTTTGATAATCTCCACAGGTCCTCTCCAACCCTCACCATTCTGTGACTCTGAAATTGTCCTTGAAGGACTACGGATTGTCTCATGAGTACTTCATAGAACTTTAAAGGGTTAAAAAAATAAATACCTAAGCTGGGTGTTTGTGGTGTTTCTCCCAGGCTGTTTTGCTGAAAGCAGCTACTGTAGGTTGCACAGCAAAATTGTACCCAAAACACAGCAATTTGGCTGCAGGTTCTCTGAGTGCTGAGATCTTTGTGTCATGGCAGTGAGGATCATTACATCACCTACTACACCTACAACCTCTTCTGGGAGGAATTCCACTGTCAGCAGCCCCTGGCCTTTTGCTGCACTGGTTTGGTGCCTTCCCTGTGTTTGTGCCTCAGCTGAGGTAAGTTTCTGATCTTAGCAGATGCAGTCTTCCTCTGGTGTACCCTGGCTTTGATAATTGCATTTTCTTTCAGAACCTGGCCACTCTAAGCTGCAGGCCTGCCTAGGCAGGGACCATCTCTGCACTTTGCTTCATTTACTAACTGGGAAACTGTGTCTAGTTCTGGTGCCCCCAGCACAAGACAGACATCAAACTGTTGGAGCAGGTGCAGAGGAGGCCACAGAGATGATCAAAAGGCTGAACAACCTCCCCTTCAGGGACAGGCTAGGAGACCTGAGGCTGTTCAGCCTGGAGAAGAGAAATCTTCAGGGAGACCTTGGATCAGTCTTCCAGTACCTGAAGGGGACTGCAAGAAAGCTGGAGTGGACACTTTACTTCTAGTGATAGGATGAGAGGGAATGGATTGAAGCTTGAGGAGGACAGATTTAGACTGGAAGATTGGGATAAAATTATTTAGAGTGAGCGTGTTAAGACACTGGAACAGGTTGCCCAAGCAGGCTGTGTATGTCCCCTCCCTGGAGGTGTTGAAGGCCAGGTTGGATGAGGCTTTGAGCCACCTGGTCTAGTGGGAGGTGTCCCTGCCTATGGCAGGGAATTGGAACCAGGTGCTCTTTAAGGTCCCTTCCAATCCAAACCATTCATGATGTTTCCATGGCAGAAGGACCTTCTTGAGACAGCAGTCTGGCCACTATCTGCCTTGGGAAGAAGACATGATTTTGCCACTGAGGCCTTCCAAACTGCCATCAGGTTCACAAAGACATTTATTGTAAACATTTCCAGTTGGTATCCCACTGAAGAGCAGTTACAAGAGGGCAGACATCTGATGCCTGCTTCCAATACTGCTAGAGAGAGGCTCCAAGAACCAAATTGCACATCAGAGTCGCTGCTGCATTGCAGAGCAGCGCAGTTTGGGCAGAAGGCATCTTGCAGTAGGCAAGGAGCAGGAACACGGGCTGAATGGGGTTCAAGCTCGGGAAAGATTTACTGGTATAACTATGTAACAGGACTCCTGGTGCAAGGGCAGGGCTGCTGAAAGCGCCTGAGGCACAGCAGTTGGCAAGCTGGTGGGAGCACACTGCTAAGAAGGGAAGCAGGAGGATGAGAGATGGATATATTGTGGCCAAAAAGTGTCTCCATCCCTCAGAACTGTGGTGGGGAGCTTGGCATGATGTTCTGAAGTCTGGGTCTGGGAACAGACTTGGAGGTGGGAGAAGGCTCTCGGTGCAGATATCCAGGCAAGACACAGGTTGTGGTTTTTGGCTTTGTGTGTCTCTCCCTCTAGTCAGGAGAGAGAAGCTGCAACCTGCTCGATGAAGCTGGCCAAGTTGATGTCTCGCTCCGATAAGCCTCCACACTCGTGGGTGCTCAGGGTGATGTGAACCTAAAGCAGACAGACAGAATGATCTGGAGAGACCTTGGAGCTACATTTCATTATCTGAAAGGAACCTACGGGAAGGCTGAGGAGGAGCTGCTTAGAAAGGCTGTTAGTGATAGGACGAGGGGCAACGATTTGAAACTGGAGCAGGGAAGATTTCGGCTGGACATCAGGAGGAAGCTCTTTACAACATGAGTGGTGCAATAATGGAACAGGCTGCCCAGGGATGTGGTTGATGCCCCATATCAGACTTGATGTGGCCCTGGGCAGCCTGATCTAGTTTGGGGTGTCCCTGTTGGCTGCAGGGGGGTTGGACAAGATGACCTTTGAGGGTCCCTTCCACCCCAGTGCAATCTGAATGCAGTGCTGCTGGCAGGAGGAGCAGGAGCTGTTTCCCCCCAGTGCTGCAGCCACTGCTGTGACTTCCTTTTTTTCTTTCTTTTTTTTTCTGTTGTTTTCCCCTCAGCCAGGCTGGAAGAGACCTCTGAGATCATCCAGTCCAACCTATCACCCAGCCTTATCCAAGCAACTAGAGCATGGCACTAAGTGCCCCATCTAGTCTTTCCTTGAACACCTCCAGGGACGGTGACTTCACCACTTTCCTGGGCAGCCCATTCCAATGGCAAATCACACTCTCTGTGAAGTTCCTCCTAATATCCAGCCTATACCTTCTCCAGACCTGTTAGCGAAATTCCCTGGGGTGGGAGAGGGAGGTCTGGAACTTTGCCTCAATTTCTCCTTCCTACATTTCATCCTGGCCACAGTCACTGTTACTCCTGCCTTGGGCATAGCAGCTGGCTATGACCATGTTTTAACTCACTCTAGCACCTTGTTGCTGCTTTTGATATTGAATCAAAAGAGCAACTCTGGTGTCAACCTACAGGCAGGTAAAACTCAGCTCAACAAGTGTAAGAAAGGAGGAAGAAAAGATCTACAAAGCACAGCTATCTGTGATGTTCCAAGGGAAGAGGTCCTGCTGATCTGAACAGGTCTTGCTGCTGTCGTCCTTGGCCTCAAAAGAAAGGGATTTGCTCCCTGCATAGCTCCCTTTGTGCCCCACCACCCCAGTTCCTTACCTTGTTGTACACATTGAACCATTCCGGGTGGTGATCCAGTTTTTCTGCCTGCAGAGCCACTCTGGTCATGAAGCCAAAGGCCTGCCCAGAGGAATAAGAAGACAAGTGAGCTCTGAACCATTTACCTGTGACCTGTTGGCTTTCACCCCATTGCACACTGATAGGTAGCCCAACCAAATGCAAGGCTTGGGATGTTCTGGATCTTTGGTGGGGTTGTTTCAATGGGTTTTCATCTGTTTTGGGGGAGCTTTTCCAAGACAAATCATCTGCTGGGTTGAGCACTTTGGTACTTTGGTGTCTTAGGCAGGTGGTCTTGCTCAGCTGTTACACTTCAGGGGGATCAGTGCAGGGTTTCTTTGGCTGAGCCTTACAGATGGAGCTCCCTGCACTGCAAGCCAGTGAAACTTTGTGCTGGTGATGCCCCTACCCGGTTGAAGTCCTTGAAGTGGAACTCTTTGAAGATGGCGTCTCTGCCTTCCACTTCATTCCACCCCACAGCTCTCAGGTTTGGCAGCAGCTGCTCCCTCTCCTCTGTGCTCAGCCTGTGGGCTTTTCCTGCCTGCACCACAGAAAGGAAAGAGGAGCAGATCAGCATGGCAGAGGTAGGATGAAAGAGGTGATCACAGGATGTTACGGGTTGGAAGGGACCTCTGGAGATCAAGTCCAACCTCTATTCCAGAGGAGGATCACCTAGGGCAGGTCACATAGGACCACATCCAGATGGGTCTTGAAAGTTGCCAGAGAAGGAGACTCCACCATCTCTCTGGGCAGCCTGCTCCAGTGCTCTGTGACCCTTACAGTGGTGAAGTTCTTCCTCATGTTGAGGTGGAACCTCCTGTGCTGTAGTTGATTTTTGTTCAAAGCAGCAAGAAATTCCACGGGTTGTGGATCCACGGTGGGAGCTGCAGACTAAGTGGAGGGTTACAAGTGCATGTGTGGAGGAGAGAGGATCTTATTAATGCTTACAAATATCTAAGGGGTGAGTGTCAGGAAGATGAGGCCAGACTCTTCTCAGTGGTCCCCAAAGACAGGACAAGAGGTAATGGACATGAACTTGAACATAGGAGGTTCCATCTAAATGTGAGGAGGAACTTCTTTGAGGGTGGCAGAGCACTGGAACAGGCTGCTCAGAGAGGTGGTGGAGTTTCTGACTCTGAAGACTTTCAAGGCCTACTTGGATGTGTTCCTATATGATCTAGTCTAGGTGATCCTGCTCTGGCAAGGGAGGTTGGACTTGGTTATCTTCAGAGGTCCTTTCCAACTCCTACCATCCTGTGATTCTTTGTGGATTGGAACTGGGAGATGCTGATGATAGGGGATGTCTGGGATCCAGAAGGATCTTGGCAAGCTTGAGAGGTGGGCCAGTGCAAACATCAAGAGGTTCAAGAAGTCAAAATGTAAGGTCTGCATCAGAGTCAAGACAACTCTGGGCACAAATCCAGTCTGGGTGCAGAGTGGGTTGAGAGTAGCCCTGAAGAAAACAATTTGAGGGTGTTGGTTGATGGAAAGCTCACCATAAGCCAGCAGTGCCCTCACACAGCCCAGAAGCCAAACCCTGTCCTGGGCTGCAACAAGGAGTGTGGCCAGCAGGTAAAGAGAGGTGATTCTGACTCTTTACTGTGCTCTTGTGAGATCCCACCTCAAATACTGTGCCCAGGCCTGGTGTCCCCCATCATAAGGATGACACTAGTGAGTCTGGAGGAGACACAAGGATGATCCAAGGGCCAAAGCACCTCTGCTATGAGGACAGGCTGAGGAAGCTGGGGTTGTTCAGCCTGGAGAAGACTAGGGGACCTTATAGCTGCCTTCCAATACCTGAAGGGAGCCTACAGGAAGGCTGGAGATTGACTTTTCATAAGGGTGTCTAGAGACAGAGCAAGGGGGAATGGATTGAAGCTGAGGGAAAGTAGGGTTAGTCTGGATCATAGGAAGTAGTTCTTTGTTATGAAGGCGAAATGACTCTGGAATGGGTTGCCCAGAGTGGTTCTGGATGCCCTCCTCCCTGGAGGTGTTTAAGGTCTTGAGCAACCAATTGTAGTTGAGAGGCATCTCTGCCTATGGCTGGGGGGTTGGGCTTGATGATGTCTGAGGTCCCTTCCAACCTAAGTCATTCTATGGTATCAATACTGTCCTCTGCTCCACGCCCTGGGTACATCCTGTGTGTACCTAGGTCTAAGGATGCCCAGCTTGTCACTTTTGTCCTCTGACCTGCAACACCTACCAGTTTACTAGGGTCTCTGTGTGTATCCATTTTAACTAAAAACTTAGGTACTTCTTAAGTACTCAGGAACAATGTCTGTGTGAGATTAAGCTCCCAAATACATACAATTTCCTGGGGGGAAAAAAAAAAAAAAAAAGAAAACCCAACCCTGAAACTCTCTGATGGCTTCTAGAGCTGAGGATTGCTTGCTTTTGAGGATCATGAAGTACCTTCCCGTAGCGGGAGGGCTTTATTTGCAGGTCATCAGCACTGGAAGCTTGCTTCAGAGGAGAAAGAAGTGCTGTGAATCAGAGAGATGAGTCAGACGAAATTGGAACTCAGCTCCTCATCCTTTTCAATCTCCTTTATGTTCCGGTGGAGTTTAAGAGGCTGTTTCTGTCTGTGAGTAACAAAGGGCAGAGGGGGGAGGGAGGGCGATTTAGTATTGTCTTCGGCACCTGTTATTTGCTTCTGAAGGAGGGGGGTGGGAAGCATCAGTTCATTGTTTTGGGGAGTGAATAGAGGCAAAGATGAAACGCAAATGGGAGTTCTTGGGGCTGGGGGCTTCTGGTTCAGAGGAATGCAGAGGGGTGTTGCTCTATCTGAAAGGTTATGTTCTGGCAGTTAAAATTCTTTCCTAGTGGGTGACGTGATCATTGAAGCTGGTGAGGGCTCTTGTTTCTGAGTGACAGAGGCCAACATCTCTTTGCAATTTGTTTTCCTTTATGTGCTGTGGAGCGTAGTGCGGCAAGTTAGATGTGAATCCCACAGATACTGTTTCTTGTAGGTGTCTGGTCAGCAGCAATTTGAGGTTGCTTGGCATAGCCACTCAGAAACAGCATCTTAAACAGCTGAGCATCTGAAGCAAATTGTCCTCTCCTAGAGTCTGCCTACTCCCAGGCTGCACAAAAGGAGAGAGGCAGGCATGGAGCTGATGTGTTTGTGGATCTTTCTTTGCTTTGATGTGTTCTGGGGAGGATTGGTAAGAGGATAAGTGTCAGGATGGGGCCAGATTCTTTTCAGTGGTGCCCAGTGACAAGGGAAAATGGGCACAAACTGGAACCCAGGAGGTTCCATCTGAACATGAAGAGAAACTTCTTTGCTGTGAGGGTGCTGGAGCCCAGGAGCAGGGTAGCCAGAGGAGCTGTGGAGTCTCCTCTGAAGAGACTCCAGACCTGCTTGGACACCGATTCTGGGCATGCTGCTGTGGATCATGATCTTCAGAGGTCCCTTCTAGTTCCCACTATGCTGGGATTGTGCCCAGTTGTTAGTGTTCCTGCTAAGCCCTTGGGCTGCGTGGGTGTCTACCTGTCTCTGTGGCCATTACCATTATGCTGAGGGAAAGCAGCCAGCTGCAGAGAACTTCATGGAGGAAAGTGTGCAAAGGTGTGTGCTAAATCTTAGCTCAGGGTTTGGCTGGGGGTGGGATGGTTCCTGTCACAGCTGAATGCTCTCCTTTGTGACAGATGTTTGAGGAAAGCCTTCCCTGCAGGTACCTCACTGCTGCTGTGCTAAACCACCCAGTTTGTGTGGCGTTTTGTGTGGCACTCTGCCACCCGCCCCCTCACCCCCCACCCCGCTGATGTCAGCCTGTCCCTTCCCCAGCTCTGGATGTGGAGCAGGGAGGTAGGGAGTAAAGAGGGCTCAGCACAATAAACCCTCAGCCGTTGCCCTTCCCTGCCGATGGCGTTGATAAGCCGGGCACAGGTAGCTTAGCAACTGGCTAAGGTGTGGACAGAGGCTGGCTCTGCATGGGGCCCTGGGCAGGGGGGGAACCCAGTAGGGGCTGTACCCGGTTTGGGGACACCCCACCCCTGCTTGTGTACAGGTGCTAAAGAGAGGAAAGGCTGTGTAAAGCTGGAGCTGAAGGGGTATGGGCGCAGGGGGCTGGGTTCCGAGCCAGCCTCCATGGGGCAGAGGAAGAAACCAGACTGCTTGGGAGGCTTCATTGTTCTCTGAACCCTTTTCTGCATCCAGACGACGTGGCAAGAAAGGGCCCCGAGGGCTTTTTCCAGGCCCAACTCCTCTCTGAGAGCCCAGCACCAGAGGGAGGCATGGCCAGGCTGAGGTCTGGCCAGCAGACCACACAAACCCCAGCTCCTCTGGCTATGACTTCTGAAGGGGAACCCTTTGCCCGAAGCAACCTCCACGTCCTCCACCTTGCTCCAGTCCCCTTCCCTCCTTCACCCCAGCAGGCTGTTTGGTTAATGCTTTCATGTGCACACAGTCCTTTACAACACGCTCTTCTCATCACGGAATCTTAGTTATTTTGTTTTCTTTTGCGGGCTCTCCACTGCCAGTACTTTGGGCTTGTGGTTTTCCTTTTGGCCAGCAGGAAGCCAAGGCAATGCACCGTGCAGCTGAGGAATCGGAGGGAAAGGAACCAGCGTGGGAAACTGGGAGAGCTCTGGGCTTCGTGGAGATGAAACAACCCCCTCTGCTCAAACCACCATAAAGGGGTGGCTTGGCACCTAGGGGCAGGTAAAGCAGACTGCCCCGGCAGGAGCAGGGTCTGCAGGCAGGGCTGGGATGGGGCATGCCATGAGGCCTACGGTCTTTTGCTCCTGTCCCTCTTCCACTGCCATCAAACTGCTGGTGTCCAGGGTGGGTCGCCCACTCCTGAGGGTCACATTGCCAGTGCAGAATTCGGGGCGGGGGGAGGAGATCACGCTGACAGCGCAGTTTTGCTGCTGGTCCCCCCTTCCCTCCCCCTGGCCGAGGAGCGGAGCATGGAGAGCGCTGCCTGTGGAGACTGAGCAGCGGCTGCTGGAGCTGCCGGCGTTACTCATTAACCCCAGCGCTCAGCTCTGCTCCTTTCCCCCTTCCCTCCTGCCTCTTCCCAAAGGCCGGAGCTGCCGCCCAGGCTCTCCTGTCGCTTTCTTTTGCTAAAGCACCAGCGGGCTTTCCCAGCAACCACTTACCATGGCCGGTGGCTCTCCGTGGCCTTCTCCTCCCTCCGCGATCCCGGCTGGGTGCTGGACACCGTAAGCGCTCCCGGCGGAGCTGTGGCTTGTCCGGGGCGCGGGAGGCGTGGCGAGGGGGCCGGGTCCGCCCAGCGCTGCCTTGCCGACGCTGCCCGGCAGCGGCCACCGCTCTGCGGGGCCCTGTGGGGTCGCGGAGCTTGGGGAGATGCGAAGCCAAGGGCTCTGCCAACCCCTACACGCTGAGGCGGCTGTGTGTGTCCCCCCCACCCCCGCCTTCGCCCCCCGCTTCTCTGCTGCTTTTTTTGTTCCCCTGTTGCTCAAGGAACAGGCTGCACAGGATGGAAAGGCAGACTTAAAGCTGTCGTCGCAGTGACCGCATGGATGATGAGGACAGACGGGGAGAATTTGGGTTACTCGGTCTGGAGAAGAGAAGGCTCTGAGGAGACCTCGTTGTGACCTTCCAATATCTGAAGGGGGCCTAGAAGAAAGCTGGTGAGAGACTTTTTAGGGTGTCAGATAGTTACAGGAGTAAGGCGAACAGATCCAAGCTAGAGGAGAGTAGATTCAGACTGGATGTTAGGAAGAAGCTCTTCACCATGAGGGTGGCAAAACACTGGAACAGGTTGCCCGGGGAGATGGTGGAAGTCTCATCCCTAGATGTTTTTAAGGCCAGGCTGGATGTGGCTCTGAGCCACTTGATCTAGTGTGAGGTGTCCCTGCCCATGGCAGGGGGGATAAAACTAGATGATCATTGAGGTCTCTTCCAGCCCTGACAGTTCTGTGAGATGAGTGTGGCAGTTCTGCTGACTGAGCCTTCCCAGCCCTTGAAGCTCTGCACAGTGACAAGTAGGAGCTGAGAGCTGCCTTGTCCGGGTGCAGCTTGTGCTGTGTCACAGCATGGGGACCCAGAGCCAGGCTAACGTGGGGGAGTGGGCACAGCACAGCAGTGCTGAGCCGAGAGCCAGGCTAAGGTGTGGGGAGTGGGCACAGCACAGCAGTGCTGAGCCGAGAGCCAGGCTAAGGTGTGGGGAGTGGGCACAGCACAGCAGTGCTGAGCCGAGAGCCAGGCTAAGGTGTGGGGAGTGGGCACAGCACAGCAGTGCTGAGCCGAGAGCCAGGCTAAGGTGTGGGGAGTGGGCACAGCACAGCAGTGCTGAGCCGAGAGCCAGGCTAAGGTGTGGGGAGTGGGCACAGCACAGCAGTGCTGAGCCGAGAGCCAGGCTAAGGTGTGGGGAGTGGGCACAGCACAGCAGTGCTGAGCCGAGAGCCAGGCTAAGGTGTGGGGAGTGGGCACAGCACAGCAGTGCTGAGCCGAGAGCCAGGCTAAGGTGTGGGGAGTGGGCACAGCACAGCAGTGCTGAGCCGAGAGCCAGGCTAAGGCGTGGGGAGTGGGCACAGCACAGCAGTGCTGAGCCGTTTCTAGGTGTTTTCTCCCATTTCAGGGTGAGCTGTGTCCCTGTGGCTGCTGCTCCCCGCTGCGTTGTTGCTCTCCAGGACTGCTGGATGTTTGCTGGTGTCCTGGAGCTCCTTGTCAGCTAACACCACGCTCCTAACCTCCCCACAAGGCGATGGGTGATTTTCCGGCACTGGCAACCATCCTGATATACGTGTCAGACAGAAATTCAGCACCCTTATGGCTTTCTTTGCTCCTGGATTGGTGTTTGTTTTTTGTTTTTTTTTTTTTTTTTNTTTTTTTTTTTTTTTTTTTTTTTTTTTTTTTAATGCAGTGCAATGCACCCCTTGTACAGATCCTTCTCCACATTTGTTTAATGTGTTGCAGAGTGAATTTGTTTCTCCAGTAGGCAAGTTAGAAGGAAGCAAATTTGTCCTATTTTTTAATCTTTTTTTCCCACCTCTGGAAGTTTGTTTGCCATTGTGATGAAAACTAAACAAGAGCATCTTTTGTGTCCTGGGAGATCCTGAGAGTCTGTCTGGGGATGAGCAACACCAGAGAAGAAAATAATTTCATGGAGATGTGAAGCTTTGGATGTGGATGAGAGGAGGAGACAGCATGCTGTAGGGGTTTCCAGCAGTGAAACCAGGAGGTGGGATTGTTTGTGAGGCTGGGAAAGGCCAGCAGGATGTTTTCTTGGCAGAAATGTGAGTTGCAGGCTAGGCAGTCTCATCAGGAAGAGCACCACTGTTGATAATGGTGTAAGCACAGGGTGAAGGTTTTCCTCCCCCTGTACTCTGCCCTAGTAAGACCACATCTGGAGTATTGCATCTGGGCTCCCCAGTTCAAGAGAGGTGGAGAAATACTGGAGAAAGTTCAATGGAGGTTACAAGGATGATGAAGGGACTGGAACATCTGTCTGAGGAGGGAAGGCTGAGAGACCAGGGGCTGTTTAGTTTGGAGAAGAGCAGCCTGAGAGGAGAATCTTATTAATGTTTATAACTATCTAAAAGGGTGGTTGTCAAGAGGAAGGGGCCAGGTTCTTCTCAGTGACGCTCTCTGATAGGACAAGGAGCAATGAACATGAACACAGGAAATTCCACTTCACCAGGAGGAAAAGCTTCTTTGCTGTGAAGGTGCTGGAGCCCTGGAGCAGGCTGCCCAGAGAGGTGGTTGAGCCTCCCTCTCTGGAGGCTTTCAAGGCTTGTACGGATGTGTTCATGTGTGGCCTGCCCTAGGTGATCCTGCTTTGGCAGGCGGTTGGGCTGGATAGTCTCTGGAGGTCACTTACAACCCCTGTGATTCTATAAAGCAGTGATCTTGTCACGCAGTTGCAGGTGTGGACAGTGGTGCTGCAGGTAACAGCTCTCTTCAGGGCATCTCAGCTGCAGCTTTCCCAGGAAAACTCAGTGGCAGTTTTACTGGTGGCCTGTCAGGACCTCAGATGCACCTTGGCTTGGTGACAGCGCCAGGATCTAGAGATGGGGGAAGGATCAAATACTCCATCTTTGCCTGCACCCCACTTCCCCTCCGTTGGCTTCAGTTCCTATTTACCTTGCCAGTACAGGTGGTGCCAGCACAGAGCAACCAACAGACAGCTCAGCTTATTAGAGGTGAGAATTTCTGTGGCTGGAGGAGGAGAAGAAGGATTAATTATACTGGGTCTGCTGATTACCCAGCCCCCTTTGTAATGGCATTTTTCTTCCCTAGGTTATAAATCAAGCCTTAACTGCCAGCCTGGTGAGATGTTTCACAGAGGGATGAGCCTTTGCTGAGACCTGTCAACAGGGCTTTTGTGATTTCCCTCACTCTGCGGTGTGAAATTGTGGCCCGGGGGATCCTTTGGCTGACTCCTACTCCCAAACCTCTAAGCATGTGACACTTTCCCCACCCCTCTGCACAGCTGTGATTTCTCTTTCTGAGGTGGGACCCTTGAGGTTTGCTTTTAATGATTAATTGAGTGATGTTGGTAAAGGTGTTTGCTCAGAGCAGTGTGCAGCCCTGTGCCTGTTTGTTGCTGGGAGCAGCATTTTGGCTCTGGCTCCCTTTCCGTCTAGTTTAGAGCTGTGCTGCTTTTGGTGAGGTCACTGGCAGCTAAGCCCACATGTGTATGTTGCTGTTACATACACACAGAGGGGCTTATATGTTTTCATATCACTTTCCCACTCTTCTGGAAGGACAGGATGCCATCCAGAGGGACCAGGGCAAGCTGGAGAAATGATTCTCTGTAAATCTCATGAGGTTCAACAAGCTAAGTACAGGGTTCTGCACCTGGATTGGAGCAGTCCTTGCTATTAACACAAACTGGGGGAAGAAGAGGTTGAGAGCAGCCTTGAGAAGGACTTCTTGAGACTCTGTCCCAGGTTGCCAGTTTGTTTGGGACTGTGAGCAACCTGCTCTCATTGCAGATGCCTCTTCCCCCCTCTCCATGTGGTTTGTGCTGTATAATATGAGGAAGACTTTTTTCACTGTGAGGGGGACAGAGCCCTGGAACAGGCTGTCCAGAGGTGCTGTGGCATCTCCCTCTCTGGAGATATTCAAGACCTGCCTGGGTCTTGTGTTCCTGTACAAACTGGTGTAGGTGATCCTGCTCTGGCAGGGGGGGTTGGACTGGATGAGCTTTTGAGGTCCCTTCCAGCCCCTGACATTGTTATTCTGTGTTGTTTTTTTTTCTGTCTTTTTTAAACCCTTCCCCACAGTCTGTGCTGGCTCCTCACTTAACAGTGTTCAAAAGGTGCCCAGTGTCATCTTCCTGGACGTTGTACTTTTCCAGGAGTCTCTTGTGACCTGTGGAGTTATCATTAGATGGTTCAAGTAATGGGAAATTCATTCTGATTTTGCATCTTGAGCCCTCCACTGGGGCAAATGGGACTAACCAGCAGAGAAAGGTGGCTGCTGTCAATTTGTTTGCTGCCATGGAAGTTACAGCTGCTGACCCAGCAGTAGGATGTTTGAAGAAGGTAAATTTATCCTGGAGATATTAGGAGGAAATTCTTCAGAGTGAGGGTGGTGAGACACTGGAACAGGTTGCTTAGGGAGACTGTGGGCACTCCCTCCCTGGAGATGTTCAAGGCCAGGCTGGATGAGGAAACCCAGGCTAGTGGAAGGTGTCCCTGCCGATGGAAGGGGGGTTGGAACTGGATGATCTTTAAGGTGCCTTCCAGCCCAAAGCATTGTATGGATTGTATGAACCTGTGACACTGGCAGGAGCAGCCTTTATCTGAAGCACAAGGTGCAGGTACAGGGCTGGGTGTCTGTTTTACATTGTACTCTGGGAGAAGGGTGGGTGTCCTTCAGCACTGCATGGGAAAGGTGTTGTGGAGCACTCTAAATTCCTTCCTCCTCCTTCCCCTTCTCCGTCTCTGGAGGTTTGACTGGGGAGGAGAAGGCAATGCAAAAAATTGCTTCCCCCCCTGCCCTGCGGGCATGAAGGGGGACCAGCAAAAGACACCTTTCCCCACGTGTCTACTGACCCATGTGGAAGCCCACGCCAGAATCGGGCTGGTGGTTGGCTGGGTTCTTCGTGCCCAGTATATATGGCAAGTGGACACTTTATCTAGCAAAAGCATAAATAGAGCAAGGGAAAAAGCGTGCAGTTCCCACCGTGGCAGAGGCTTTCCCATTTTGGACAATCCCTGCTCATGGATGGCTCCCACCTTTGGCACAGCTCTCCATTTTTGTGCACCATCCCTGCCTTTGGATGGTTCTCCTCCACTTCTGTACCATTTTGTGCAAATCTGCAAGCTTGGCAAGTCCTTGGGTCCATTTAAGAGAGAGCTGCCAGCGGCACCTGGACCTGGCTAGTCTCGGACCATCCCACAGCCTGACTTCCTGCTTGCTATTTTTAGCTGGGGAAGGTGCTAGCAGTTTGGCTCTCCCCTTCCACTGCTGAGGCAGTGCTGTTCCACGATCATCCCACTTGTGGAAGAAGTGCCTGAGACACTTCTGACTTTGGAGGTTTTCCCACTCGCCTTGGGCTTTTGCCGCGTGGATCCAGCCGATTGGATATTGCTTGCAGGAGGCTGCTTTCGCAGAAGAATTCAGCAAGGGATCATCCTCGATTTCCTGTCTCACCCCTGAGAGTTAAAGCCTGCTGTTCCCCTAACTCTCTGCTCAGCCTAATTTTTAGTGGGGTAAAAACTGAGTTTGTAGCTTAGCCTTTTCCATTTTCTGACCTCCCTAAATCTCTACATTTGCCCATAAACATACTGTGAAGATTTTCCCGATTGAGTTGAGCCTGTAAATAAACCTAAAGTAGTCTTGCATACAGTTTGAGGGCAGGGTGTTCAGGAAAATAAAAATAACTCTGTTTTTGTAATTCTTGCCTCTGCCAATTAATCCACTGGCCACGACAAAAGGTTTGTCTGTCACCTCTAGGAGGGACTCGGTGGCAGTTACTGAACAGAAAATACACATCATGATTTCCTGGGCTGAAAGCAGGTGAAGGCAAGTGCAGGAAGAAGCTTTACTTATCTTTGCTCTGTTCTTGCACTTCCCAGGTCTCCTGCTGGCAGCAGCTGGAGACAGGATATGAGCTGGGTCCTGCGCCTGCGTCAGGATGTCTCTGCTTCTTAGAGAAGGCCTTTAGAACATCCTGGGGGTGATGTTAGTTTGCTTCACATTTAGCTGATATGCTCAGCTCCTCTGTCTGCTTTGTCAGCTGTTCCTTCTTCCCACCATTCAGGAGGAATGCTCTGCTCCATCTCTTTTCCCTGGATGGCAGGAGGATGGTTGGTAGGTGATGAGGTGGGGAAACAGTTTTGCCTGGTAGGGCCATGGCTTTGAGGTTGTTCCTGTGATCAGGCTGAAACTTCTGTTGTGGGGCAGGGTTTGGGGGAACAACTGCTTAGTCAGCAGGGAAACAACGAAGCAGCTGCAGTACCTCAGGAATTCACCAGGAATACATTTTTGGAGCTTGCATTCATGCTGATGGCCTTTGAGTGAGTAGCTTGGGACAGGATCACAGTCCCCTGGTGAACCTCAACCCCCTAAAGGGTGTTTCAAGCCAGGGTGGGCCAACCTCTTTCATCACTGACTACTCAGCTGGTGTCTGAAGCATTGCTCCTGTGGCACAATAGATTTAATTAAAGAGTTTGTTTAGCAGTGGAAGGGATTTATGGCAGTTGTGACAAGTTTAAGTTGACAAAAGGGCCCCATAAATAGAGATGGATCGTTAATTATTCCTGGGTGAGACTTCCTCTTGTAGCCTCCTTTTATCAAAGTCAATGAGGGCTGGGAATTGGCCCCAGCACAAGGAACAAAATGAATTGGAGGCTGCTGCAAATCAGGTTTTCTCTGGTCTTGCTCACAGGATGCTGTAGGTAAAGGGCTTTGATGACAGGCAGCATGCAGCTACCCCTGCAGAAGGCTAGGTAGGGAAAAATGGCTCTGAAAGTGGCATAACCACTTCCAAGGTGGAGGGTAGCAAAGAGGGAGATAAATCGGGACAAGGTGGTGGAATATCAGAGCATCTGGGAGTGAGCAAATGTTGCACTCGAAAGAATGTTTCTCAGAGGATAATCATAGAATGATAGAGTGGTTTGGGTTGGAAAGGACCTTTAGAGGTCCTCTAGTGCAATGCCCGTGCAGCCAGTAGGGACATCTGCAACTAGAGCAGGTTGCTCAAACCCCCAAAACCTCACCTGGAATGGTTCCAGAGATGGGGCTTCTACCACTGCTCTGGGCAACCTGGGCCAGTGTTTCACTGCCCTGATGAAGAAGGTCTAGTGTAAATCTCCCTCTTTTACTTTCAAATCATCACCCCTTGTCTTGTGGCAAGAGGCCCTGCTCAAAAGTCTATCCCCACCTTTCTGCTCAGCTCCTTTTAAATACTGAAAGGCCACAAGAAGGTCTCCCTGGAGCTGAGCAACCCCAACTCTCTCAGCCTGGCCTCACAGCAGAGGGTTCCAGCCCTCCCATCATTGCTGTGGCTTCATCGGGTCCCACTCCAACAGGCGCTTGTCTATGCTGTGCTGAGGACTCCAGAGCTGGCCCCAGCACTGCAGGTGGAGTCTCAGCAGAGCAGAGAGGCAGAATCCCCTCCCTCCACCTGCTGCCCATGCTGCTGGGGATCAGCCCAGGACACAGCTGCCTCTGGGCTGTGAATGCATGGTACTAGTTCATGTCCAGCTTTTTCCCCATCAGCATTCCCAAGTCCTTCTTCACAAGACTGCTCTCCAGCCTTGTGAAGTCTTTTATCCCCCAGCCTGTGTTGATAATGGGGATTGCCCTGCCCCAGGACCTTGCACTTGGCCTTGCTGAGCTACATGAGGTTCACATGGGCCAATTTCTTGAACTTGTCCACACAATGATGCAAGGCTGAGTCCAAAGTACCAGCGAGTGCATGGCCATGGTTGCCTTCTCCTGTGCCAGACTGGTTCTGGAAGAGACAATCCATTGATGCATGGAGAAGCCTGGCATGAGCTAGATTGGAAACAAGAGCTGGGCCAGAATAATCCTGCTTGGGCTCCATGTTTGTCCTTGAAACCAAGTGGCATGACAAAAACAAGGGCTATGTGTCCTGGCAGTACTTCTGTATGGCATGTTTTGTCCTCTAGCTCCCCAGGAGCTTGCCCCATGGTGGTGGTTGTTGAGATGATGCAGTTATCTTGCCAAGGTCACTCCGTTCTCCCTGCCGCAGGATGCATTTGCCCTAGGGAAAGGTAATATATCAGCACTGCCTTCTCCACAAGCCATGCTTTGTCCAGTCTGATGATGGATTAATCACTTTACCCAGCTTCCCTGGGCACAGCTGGAGCCTGCTGCAAGGGAACCTTCTTGCAGCCAGCTTGTTTTCTGAGTTTGAGTTTCTTTGCTAAACAGGTTGGGTGGTTTGTTTGTTTTTTTTTTTTTTTTTTTTTTTTTTTTCCTAGGCAGATTAGCATGGGCTGGAGAGAGCAAGTATCTGGATAGATCTGAAAACCTTTTCTCCATCTTCAGGAGTGAGTTTTGCTCTTTGTTTATGCGGGGAGAGTTGAGGACCGGCTGTGAAGTGGCTGCTGTACAGCCACTGTCTTGTCACTAGGGGTCAGGAAAATGCTGAGAAACAGGAGAGCTCTTAAACCACAGCCCCTGGCAGGAGGGAGGAGAGTTGGGGCTCTCACAAATCCCTCTGATCCCCAAAACCTGCTGGCATTGTCAGCTCTGCTGGAGAGTGGCTGTGCCCAGCAAAGTGGCTTCTCAGCTGGGCCACCAGGACCAAACTGTTTCTCAGGAGAAACACCTCCAGATCTTTCAGTGCACCAAAGCATGGGTGCAGGTCCTGGGACATGCTCACCCATAGGTACCTAAGCATTGAGGATGTCTTTGCAGACAAATTTGCTGCAGGTCTTTGGGACTGCTGTTGCTGTTTTCAGTGTCTAGAAGTCTTTGGGTTTTATTTCCATGCTTCCCAATTGCCAGTCTTGCAGTAAGCTGCCCTTGACTAGGGATAGAAGAGAGACCCTGGCATGGATCTAAAGGCACGATCTGTGTACATAGACCTTTTGTTGAGTAGGATTAGGTGGTGGGAAGAGAAGCTCTTGGACATTCTTCTTCTGATCAGAACTAGGAGGAGCAGGTTTCAAAGCTGAAGAGTACCTGAAGAGAGTCCAGTGGAGACTACAAAGATGCTGAGGGGCCTGGAGGATTTCTGTGAGGAGGAAAGGCTGAGAGACTTGGGGCTGTTGAGCCTGGAGAAGAGCACCCTGAGAAGGGATCTGATTAATAGCTAAAGGGTGGGGCGTAAGAGGATGTGGCCAGACTCTTTTCAGTGGTGCCCAGCAACAGGACAAGGGGCAATGGGCACGAATTGGAACCCAGGAGCTTCCGTTTGAACAGGAGGAGAAACCTCTCTACTGTGAGTGTGCTGGAGCCCTGGAGCAGACTGCCCAGAGAGGTTGTGGATTCTCCTCCTCTAGAGAGATTCCAAACCTACTTGGCCATTGTGATCCTGGGCAAGCTGCCGTGGGTGCCCTGCTTTAGCAGCGTGATTGGACTGGATGATCTCCAGAGATTCCTTCCAGCCTCCGCCACTGTAGGATTTTGTGATGCTGTGAAAACAGTTGCTCAGAGATGAGCAAGGCATTGAACTCGTGTGGCTGCTTTAGAAGAGCGGCTGTCATCAGCAGGAGATGATGATAGGTGAGTGGAGGGGGAAAATAAATGTGGTAAGGCAGTGATTTCCTTGGAGACAGAGACAGGTAGCTTATGGAGCATGGCAGGTGGTGAGGCTGCTAGAGGGCACAGTGGCCAACTGCAGGATCTTTCTTCTGCAGTAGAATTGTGAATTTTATCTCTTGGATGTGCCTTTGAAAGGTCTTCTGAGAGAGCAGGAGGGGTGATTTGTGTGTTTCGGTTTGGGTTTACTTTTGGCGATTGGTCCCCTGCTGTCTGCTGAATGTGTTTCTCTCAGATTGTCTGGGAACGTGTCTGGGTGTGCACTGAGTGGTTAACTTAATCTCCAGCATTCCTGGAAGGATGGGAGGTAAGCTGGGTGAAGTGTCTTCTGCTGCTGGAAGTGCAGGGGTAATACGCAGGCATGCTTATTAGTCATGGATATTAGATTGGATGGATCCACTCGTAGATATTAGACTGGATATCAGGAAAATTTTTTCACTGAAAGGGTGGTCAGGCACTGGACCAAGCTGTCCAGGTAGGTGGTGGAGTCACCGTGCCCAGAGGTGTTCAAGAAACGCCTGGATGTGAAACTTGGGGCTGTGGTTTAGGGGCCATGGTGCTGTAAGGTCAATAGTTGGGCTCAATGATCTTGGACATGTTGTTCACCAAAACAAATCTAGGATTTTATGGAGCCTGGTGTAGGAGGAGCTGCTGGGGACGTGTTGGCAACGTTTGGCTTTTTTTAGTGCAGAACCTGGCAGCAGAAACCTGTGTGTGAAATTCCTGTCAGGTGCAGTCCTAATTTCCACACACAACCCCTCCTCCCACCCTCTTGTTAGCATTCCGTATCCTCTCTTGATGAGGTGACTCTCTTCTTTATATTACCACCTCTCCTTCTGCCCAGCCTAATGAGTTTGTTTGCTGCTTTGCTTTGTGCTGTTAGCGAGAGCAACCACTGGACCGTGCTGCCTGCACTGCTTGTTCCGAGCAGGAGAGAAAATTAGTGGAGAAACTGTGGATGCAGCAGTCTTCAGGAACCAAAGTGCCACTGTGCCTCACCCCTTGCCGGTGGCAAACGAAAAAAAGGAGCAGCTTGCTTCAAAGACTGAGCATAAAGAGTTCCTGTGGCAGGCATGGCAAGGAGGGGAGGGGAGAAGTCCTGTAAAGTGCCACAGAATCACAGAAGGGCTTAGGTTGGAAGGGACTTCAGAGATACACTCCTACTCCCCTGCCATGGGTAGGGAGGCCTCTCCAGTAGACTTGGGTGCCCAAGGCCTCATCCAGCCTGGCCCTGAACACCCCCACAACCTCTCTGGACAACCCATTCCAGAGTCTTAGTACCCTCATACTGAAGAAATTCTTGTGAGATCCCAGCCTAAACCTATTCTCCTTCAGCTTCAAACCATTCCCCCTTGCTCTGTCTCTGGACACCCTTGTGAAAAGTCTCTCTCCAGCCTTTCTGTAGGCTCCCTTCAGGTATTGGAAGGCAGCTCTATAGTGCCCCCAGGGTCTTCTCTAGGCTGAACCACTCCAGCTCCTTCAGCCTATCCTTATAGCAGAGGTGTTTCAGGCCTTGGAATCTCCTAACGGAGCGAGTCCAGAGCATGGCAAACAGATCTGTGTCATTTTTGTGATGGGGACACCAGACCTGCACTCAGTATTTGAGGTGGGGGTCTCACAAGAGCAGAGTAAAGGGTCAGAATCACCTCTCTTTGCCTGCTGGCCACATAGAATCATATGTCATAGAATGGTATGGGTTGGAACAAATCTCTGGAGATCACCATGTCCAACCCTTCTGCCAAAGCAGGATCACCTGGAGCAGGCCTGTAATGCATCCAGACAGGTCTTGAATGTCTCCAGAGAAGGAGACTCCATAACCTCTCTGGGCAGCCTATTCCAGGACTCAGTCACTCTCACAATAAAGCAGTTTTTAACTCACGTTGAAGTGGAACCTCCTATGTTCCCGTTCAGCTCTTGTTGATTTCCAACTTGGGTTGGGACTTTACTGCTGTGCCGCCGCAAAATGGAACTCTGTTTGATTCCAACCATCTCTGCTTCCTGCTGAGACAGCTTGGAGGGTCTTTGGGCTCCAAAGAAGGGATCTGCTACCTGTAATGGTTTGCCTCAGCTCTTGGACTTTAGCTTCCATCCCTCTGAGGTGGTGTTGAAGGTTGTCTGAGTAGTACCTTGAACAGGTCTTGGAGTTGGCTACTTGGTGTAGGCTGGGTTGATGACCTTGCAAAGGGGAATTGTTAGAGGTGGTAGGGAGGAAGGGGAAAGCAAGGTGACTATTTCTGACCTGAAGGGGGAAAATCAGTGCTGCTGTGAACTCCTGGGGGTTGTTGCCCTGTGTTATCTCAGAGTTAATGTCCCATGGCAAGGGAGCTTTCACTGGCTGGTGCTGTCTGCTTGAGGTACTGCGAAGAATCAAGATGCTGGTGACAGCCTTGTGGTGCCAGGAAAGAGTATTTTTCTGGGAAAGAGGCCTGACTATTTTCATGGAAAGAGGATGTCTTGTTAGGACTGCTCTGAACTGTGGGTCCTCTGGAAGGTCTTTGTGAGAGCTTGGTCCTTAAAGTGGTGGCACCCAAAGGGTGGGGAGAAGCGTGCTTCATGATGGGGAGATGATCATAGGTCAGGAGGGTTTCTAGTGTGTGGATATGCTGGGAATCCACCTCTGCCATGTCATCAGGCCCAGGAGAGTTCATCTTCTGGTGCTTTCTCCTCCTCAGCCAGCACGGTGGCTGCAGCTTTGCGTGAACTGCCTGTGAAGTAAATGAAGAAGGAACAGTTGGTCAAAGTGGAGCTGGAACCCAGGGGCCGAGGGCACAAGGAGAGGGGAAAGCAGTGCAGGATTTTGTTTTTCTCCACAAGCTCTTATTCCTGGGTCAGGCAAATTATGTTAGGAAGGAAGACCAATAGTTGCAGCACAGCTGGGAGATGTGATGCTGCCTGCCGTGGTGGAAAGCACTGAAGGCAGCAGGATCAAAAAGCAGCCTCTGTGCTCTGGCAGCAGCAGCAGACTGTCTGAGCAGAGAGGAGGTTTCTCTCCAGGAAGCAGCTATTGATCAGCAGTTTACAATCAATGCCCAGCATGTAAATAAGCACAGACCCCGTGGTGGTGCTGCAGGCTGGAGCCCCGCATGGCCACGTGCTCTGCCACAGCTCCGCTGTCTCACTGATGCACCACCCAGCACGTCTTGCTGCTCCACTCCAGCCTGATGACTGCTGATGGTCTGTTTGCTTAGGCAGGTAACTAATGGCTGATGTGAGTGACAGATGCCTTAAATCGTAGGAGCGTTTGAGTTGGAAGAGAACTTTCAGTTGTCCAGTCCAACTGCGAACCCAGCACTGCCACGTTCACCATTAAACCATGCTCCTCAGCACCACATCCACATGGATTTGAAACCACTCCAGGGATGGAGAATCAAACGCTGTGCTGGGCAGCCTAGTCCAGGGCTCAACAACTCTTTTGAGGAAGAAGTTCCTCTTATGTCCAATTTAGGCCTCTTCTGGTGCAGCTTTGGGCTATTTCTGCTTGTTCTGTCACTTGATACTTGGAAGGAGACTGATCTCCACTTGGCTCCAACCGCCTTTCAGGGAGTTGCAGAGAGCCAGAAGGTCTCCCCTCAGCTTCTTCTCCTCCAGGCCAAACAACCCAGTTCCCTCAGCTGCTCCATACCATCCCTGTGCTCCAGACCCTTCACCAGCTTTGTTGCCCTTCTCTGGACACACTTCAGCACTCAATGTCCTTCTTTGAGTAAAAGGCCCAAAACTAAACCAAATAATCAAGGTGCAGCCAAATCAGCAGAAGTATACACCTCGTCCTAATGGAGTATCTCACATCATCCCAACACTTGGAATCCAGCCCTGCCATTCCATTCAGCCTTTGTGAACAGTCCCTCTGCAGCCTTCTTGTAGCCCCCTTCAGGTACTGGAAGACTGCCATTAGGTGTCCCTGGAGCCTTCTCTTCTCCAGGCTAAGCAACCCAGCCCCCTCAGCCTGCCCTCATAGAGGAGATACTCCAGCCTTCTGATCATCTTCATGGTTCTCCTCTGGACCTGCACCATCAGGTCCATGTCCTTCTTGGACAAAAGCACCTGTTTTGTTTTCCAAATGGCTACAGCCAGCCCATCAAATCTGCCATGTCACCAAAATGCATTGAGACCTCTGCTTTCTGCTGATGCAGGGTGATCATTTGTGGCTCCGGCATTACTAGAGATGTTAAAGACACTGAAATGATGATCACTTCTTGTCAGATTGGCTGGGTAATTTTTACTCCAAAGCCTTCCACCAAGATGATTTTTTCAGTGCTGGGAAATGAGTCTTGCTCTGCAGAGCTGTCAGTGTCTCCCAGCTGTGTCAGTTTGTGCTCTAACAAATGTGTATGTGTATGATAGAGCTATTTCATCATCATCACCATCATTCTCTGCACTCCTCCAGACACCTGGGAAGCTTCTCTTAAGTGCAGCTCTCTTCTTCCAGGGGTCACTTTTGTTAATTCTCTTCTTGGTTTGTTTTCCAGTGGTGTTGAAAAGCCTCAGAACAAGCTTCTTGTTACTATTTTTTTTTTCCCCAAGGCCCTGTAGACACACAGGGAGAGAGGTTTCCTGTTGGGGCAGGTTATGCTTGAAATGGTTGGGGGGGAAGTTTTATTGGCACAGTCAGGAAAATGAAGCTAAGAGAAATCAAGACCTCAGTGGTGCTGAGGACCCAATTCTCAGTGTTAAGTTTAGAAGGCAGGATGCAGAAAATGTAGGAAGGTTGTGCTGGGGTCTCTTGGGCAAGTCTAAAAGGGCTGCAGGTCCTCTTTGCAGAAGGAAAAGCAGTGCTGAAGGCAGCAGATCCTTTCAGAAGCGGAGCACCCATTTGCTGACCTTCTCCATCACCAGTCTGCAGCCATGCTCTTGGGTCAGCAGTGAGGGGCCACCTCCAAGGCACTGCTCCACGCTAAGGACAGCTGGCCCTGTGGCTACCCATCATGTGAAGGACACATCCCTTCCTAAGAGGAGGTGGGAGATAGGCAATAGCCCTCTGGAGGAATGTTTGCCTTTGTTGCTTGCAGTGAAGGTGAGCTGTGAGCCTGCAGTTGCCTTCTCGCCTTGGCTACGCTCCCTGGCTGATTTGGGCTCTATTATTAGTAGCTGACGTGCTGGTGGAGTCACTCTCCTCCTAATTCTGCTAATTAATCAGTGCTCCCCGTGACAGCTTTTGACCATTAAGTAATTTTCATTAGTATCCAGACCCCAAGAGCATGGATGAACCCATCTATCTTCATTAGCTTTGGGTTTCAACACCATGAACGGGAGCCAAAAGTGACAGTAAAAGGGCAGCTTCCTGACTAGTCCCAGAGAAAATGACCTTGCTGATATTGTTCCTTCTTCTCATTCCCACCCTTTGTTGTGGGACGCAATGCCCCAGGCTTAGGGCAGAGTGGATGGAAAGCCACCCAGTGGAAAAGGACCTGGGGGGTGCTTGTTGACTGCCCAGGTGTCCAAAAAGGCCACCAACATCCTGGCTTGGATCAGGAATAGTGTGGCCACCAAGACCAAAGCAGGGATTGTCCCCCTGCACTCAGCTCTGGTAAGGACAGACCTTGAATACTGGGTTAAATTTTGGGCCCCTTACTGCTAGAAGAACATTGAGGTGTTGGAATGTGTCCAGAGAAGGGTAGCAGAGCTGGTGAAGGGTCTGGAGAACAGGGCTGGTGAGGAGCAGCTGAGGTACCTGGGTGTGTTCAGTCTGGAGAAAAAAAAGGAGGCTAAGGGCAGACCTTCTCAATCCCTGCAACTCCATGTAAGGAGGTTGTAGCCAGGTGAACGTTGTTATGTTCTGCCTTGTAACAAGTGAGAGAGTGAGAGGAAACAGCCTCAGGATGTACCAGGAAGGTTTAGGTTGAATATTGGAAAAAATCTTGTTGCTGGAAGAGTGGTTAAGCTCTGGACCAGGCTGCCCAGGGCAGCATTGGTGTTCCCATCCCTGAAAGTGTTCAAAGCACATGCAGCTTAGGGACACGGTTCAGTGGTGCCCTGGCAGTGCTGGGTTAAGGGTTAGATTTGATGTTCTTAAAGGTCTCTTCCAACCAAAGTGATTTTGGAGAACCTTATATATCCAAGTGGAGGGGACAAATGTCATCTCAGGAGGCCTCTCTGAGCCTATTTAGTTTGTTAATCTGAAAAAAGGAAGAGTTACCTCAGGGCAGGTTCGGCTGGCAGGAAGGAGATGACACAACTTCCCAGCGTGATGGAATATTTGCTGTATTCTACCAGTGCTCAGGAAATAACCTCTCAGATGAGTGAGGACAGAGATGCCCTCTCTTTCTGGAGAGCAAGGTTGAGCACAGAGGTGGCTTCTCATCTCTCCCGGGAAAACAACAGATGTTTGGTGAGGTCAGGAAACACTTCCAAAAAGTGTAGCTCCTCCTTCCTGGTGTTGCAGTCATGCATGGAATTGTGGCCAGTTTAGAGTTACCTACATGCAGATGCAGCTACACCACTGGCAAGGTCAATCTCAAGGATGTGGGAAGGTAATTCAGACATGGGTAAGGCTTCATAGAATCGCAGGATGGTAGGGGTTGGAAGGGACCTCTGGAGATCAAGCCCAATCCACCTGTCAAAGCAGAATCACCTAGGACAGGCCACATGTGTCCAACTGCATTTGGAAATTCTCCAGAGAAGGAGACTCCAAGACCTCTCTGAGCAGCCTGCTCCAGGGCTCCAGCACCCTCACAGCAAAGATGATTTTCCTCGTGGTAAGGTGAAACTTTATTTTCACTTAATTTCTTTTGTGACCAGAGAGACATTCTCAGATTAATTCCAAAATCAGGATAATGAGATCCTGGAGTGCACCCAGAAGAGTGTGGCCAACAGGTTGAGGGAGGTTCTTCTCCCTCTCTTCTCTGCCCTTCTGAGGCTTAATCTGAAGTATTGTGTCCAGTTCTGGGCTCCCCAGGTCAGAAAGGACAAGGAACTGATGGAGAGGGTGCACTAAAGGACTAAAAAGGCGATTAGGAGACTGGAACATCTGTCTTATGAAGAAAGGCTAAGGAACTTGGGATGTTGTAGCCTGATAAAAGAAGACTGAGGTGGGATCTTATCAGTGCTTATAAATACTTAATGGGTGGGTGTCAGGAGGGTGGGGCCAGGATTTTTGCAGTGGTGCCTAGAGACACAGTGTAAAGGGCATGAACTTGAACATGCCCAACCATTAGTCAGTGTGTCATGCAGACCAGTCTAGGCCTTGCTCCCTCCTGCACTGTGGGTGTCAGAGGTGAGCAACAGACCTTGTTTTGTCACACAGGCACCTCTTGGGCTTTTGTGTTTTGCTCTTTGTTCTTTCCTTTATTTTCTGGTATTGTTTGTTCTGCCTCCTTCCTGTAAAACTCAGCTTGGAGCCACCTCCATTGATATGTGTCTCTATTTGCTGAGAAGCCTCCTAGTGCCTGTGACGCTAAATTCGGTGGCAGTGTTTATCTGCTTGAGTGTAGGAAGGTTCTGTGAAGACATCTGGCCAGGTTGGACTGATGGACCAAGGTCAGTTGTATGACGTTTAACAAAGCCAAGTGCTAGATCGTGCACTTGAGTCACAACACCACCATGCGACACTCCAGGCTTGGAGCAGAGTGGCTGGAAAGTTGCCCACCAGAAAAGGACCTGGAGGTGCCAGTTGACAGCCAGCAGTGTGCTCAGGTGGCCAAGAAGGCCACCAGCATCCTGGCCTGGCTCAACAATAGTGTGGCCAGCAGGACTAGGGAAGTGATTGTGTCCTTGTGCTTGGCATTGGTGAGGCTACCCTGTATATTGGGTTCAGTTTTGGGACCCTCACTCCAAGCTGGTGAAACATGGGTTTGATGGGTGGATCACCAGATGGATAAAGAACTGGTTTGATGGCCGCACCCAAAGAGTGGCTCTCAATGACTCCATGTCTAAGTGGAGGCCAGTGACAAGTGGAGTCCTTCAGGGATCAGTCCTGGGACCAGTCTTGTTCAACATTTTTATGAGTGCCATGGAAAGAGGCATTGATTGCCCCCTCAGCAAGTTTGCTGATGACACCAAGCTGTGTGGTGCAGCAGACACACTGGAAGGAAAAGATGCCATCCAGAGGGACCTGGACAGGCTAGAGAGCTGGGCATAAGCCAACCTCATGAGGTTCAACAAGGCCAAGTGCAAGGTCCTGCATCTGGGTCGAGGCAATCCCAAGCACAAATACAGGTTGGGCAGTGACTGGCTGGAGAGCAGCCCTGAGGAGAGGGACTTGGGGCTGCTGGTGGACAAGAAGCTCAACATGAGCCAGCAGTGTGCGCTTGCAGCCCAGAGAGCCAACCAGAGCCTGGGCTGCATCAGGAGAAGAGTGGCCAGCAGGTCGAGGGAGATGATTCTCCTTTCTGCTTATGGCAGAAGGCAATAGGTGAATTACAAGAGGCTTTAACTATTTACTCACAAAATATTATTTCCTGACTTGTGGGGCCAGCCACAGCTTCAGATAGTACCCAGATACTTTCAAAGGATTCTGTTGGTCTCTTCCTAGATGCTAATGCTTCTGATTCTTCACAGGGTTCACAGGCTGCTGAGGGAAGAGGGCAAATGATCTCTGACTTTTATCCTGGCTCTCTGGATGATCTGTGTATTTCCAGGACTTCCTGTCTTGCTAGTAGACTTTCAGGTGTAGGCAGGATGTCTTGTGATGTGCAGTCTTAGTACGGATGGCATGCTGGCTTTGCAGGTCTATCGCATAGAGGCAATTATGCCTGTTCCTGCTAAACTCGAAGCAGGCAGTTTCCAGGCAGTCCAGGATGCAATAAGGCAGTGAGGCAGAACACTGCAGGAAGCAGAGAGCGATGGCAGCAGCAGGCAGCAGCAAGCAAGCATGAATACAAGGGCAGAGTGTATTGTGTTACCTGCTCATCTCTTTTTATCAGTGCCCAAGACTAATGGGCCTTTGGATACAGAATAGCCAATCAGAATGGCAGTTAGCCAAGCCTGACCATATTAGGCTTGCTTTACCCAAATTTGGGAAAAACATAGGCCTTGTATGAGGTAGGCACAAGCCAAGTGTGTGCACCTTGTTTACCAAAGGATGTAAACAGGAGCAAAACAAGTCTGGGTGGGCAAGCCAGGGTCCTTAGACTCAATGGTTCCAAGTTCTTTGTCATCTTTCTCACAGTTGCTTCTCCCCGAAACAAAGAGAGGGAGAGCAGAAAAAACGTGTCTGGGCAGGCCAGAACATGTATAAGCCTATCTTGGCCTATTCAGGCCTACCACTAGTAAAGACTCTTCCAAGCACAGAATGATTGAGTTGTTTAAGTTGCAAAAGATCTCTAAGGTTGTCAAGTCTATCTATCAACCCACCATGGTCCCTAGACCATGTCCCAGAGTGCCACGTCCAGATGTTGCTTCACCTGTAGTGCAATTACAGCATCCTCCTACCGTTTTTCTTCCCTTGAAGCAACTCCTAAGCCCTCTTCCCAGCCTACTTCTGCAGCCCTCATCACAAACCATTGCTGCTGCATTTTTAAGATGCCACAACTGGTACAACAAACTCTTGGGAGGCAGGAAAAGTCCCTCTCTGAGCCCTGATCCAGCAGGCTTAGTGCAAGCACCAAGCACAGGCACTGTTCATACAAACAACTTTCTGCCGCCTTTTAACTGGGACAGTAGCACTGAGACAAGGAGGAGTCAGCAGCGTAGCCCAGCCAGGACCTCTGCAGATAACCCAGCCAGGTCTTCCAGAGATAACCCAGCATTCCTAAAAGCTGGACAAGTCAAAGAGTCATAGAGCTCTTGAGATTGGAAGAGACCTTTGAGATCACCATGTCACAGACCAGCCACTTGCCTAGAGCTCATAACCCCACCACTACTGCTAAGTCACTAAACCTCAGTACCACATCCATGTATGTTTTATATACCTCTGGGGATGGTGACTCCACTACCTCCCTGGGCAACCTGTTCCTATTCCTGACCACTCTTTCAGTAGAGAATTTTTCCTGATATCCAAACTGAATCTCCCCTGACACAGTTTCAGGACCTTTGCTCTTGTTCTGTCACCAGGGAGAAGCTGACTTTAAATGTTCAGCCTTGTTACGTTTGCTTCTGGTTCTTGCCTCTTCTGCCTCAGCCTCAGCTTGTTACATGCTGATGGGATAACAGCTGCTTTGAACTCAGGGTTCAGAACTGTACATGCAAATGCATGGATTCAAAGACAGAGGCAAAAATTAGTATTTTGGTGTTTTTTTTGCAGTTGGCTCAGGAAGTCAAGTTCTGGAGCTTCTCAAAGGAAATGAAACTTGGAAGAAATTAAGGAAGAAAATCTAAAGCTGAAGTCTAATGGAGTGATCTTCATTTTTGGAACATGTAGTGATTAAGAGAAGTGAACCAGCTTATGCCTGCATCAGCAAGTGAAGCGGCAAGAGGATCTTCCAGCCCTGAGGGCTGGCCTGAGCCCAAGGCAGCATAGACCCTGAAGTGAACCAGCTTATCTTATCCTGTGGTCAAGAGTAGTGGCTTGAACGAATCTCAAGGGATGGTTCAGGTGCTAGGCATGTTGAAGGTCTGTCCATGACCCCAGCTGGACCCAACAGGGTCTGAAACCAGGAGCAATGAGTCTGGAATTGGGTAGATTGAGTGAGAACCTAAAGACCGAAGTGCTTGTGTGTGTATGGAATGCAAATCCTCCTTTTCACTTTGGAGACTCATGTTCAGCATGTGTGACTTCTGTCTGGGCTTGTGGGTTTGTTGTGCATTAGAAAACCCTTGCAGATGGGTTGGTCTGAAGTCAAGTCACAGAATCACAGACTGTCTTAGGCTTGAAGGGACATCAGAGATACCTACTCCAACCCCCTGCCATGGGCGGGGATGCTGCTCAGCTAGACTTGGTTGTGCAAGGCCTCTTCCAGACTGGCCTTGATCACCACCAAGGAGAGGACATCCATAACATCTCAGGGCAACCTACTGGAGAGTCTCATCACCCTCATACTGCAGGACTTCTTCCTGAGATCCAGTCTCAACCTACCCTACCTCAGATTAAAACCATTCCCTCTTGTCCTGCCTCTAGACACCCTTATGAAAAGTCCCTCTGTGGCTTTCCTGTAGGATCCCTTCAGGTATTGGAAGGCAACTCTAAATCTCCTCTAGGCTGAACCACCCCAGCTCCTTCAGCCTATCCTCATAGCAGAGGTGCTCCAGACCATGGATCATCTTTAGTCTTTCTCTGGACTCACTCTAGCGGCTCTGTGTCCTTATGCTGAGGACACCAGAACTGGATTCAGTATTTGAGGTGAGGTCTCACATGTAACATGGTTGTGACTGGTTTTAGCCAGCTTGGAGTGAACAAAACTCTCCCTTTATATAGCTTTCTGTAGGACTGGCAATGAGAGGAGGTGACTTTTCTCACTCAGTGTCCTTGGTCATAAGCTTTCCCAGATCTATGTGCTTTGGTGAAGACCTGCCAGCCTTTTAAAGTAGAACAGAATAGATTTAGAGTGGGTATTAGGAAGAAGTTCTTTGCTACAAAGGTGGTGAGACACTGGAGTGGGTTGCCCAGAGAAGTTGTGGATGTCTCATCCCTGGCATTCAGACTAGGGTGGATGAGGCTTAGAGCAACATGGTCTAGTAGGAGGTGTCCCTGCCCATGGCAGGGGAGTTGGAACTAGCTGGTCTGTGAAGTCCTTTCCAAATGAAGTAATTTCATGATTGTGTGATTCCCAACCCTTGCCGAGTGACCTCAGCCCCACAGCTGTCCTATAAACAAGATGTCCACCTGCATCTCTGCTCCTGTAGTGGCAGCCTGAAGTGAGCAATGCAAACATTGAAAGAAGTGCACTTCTGGAGAGTGACAGGCTGGTGCTTCTACCACCCTCTGGCAAACAGCTGGCAAATTTGGAGCCCCATCTGCTTGTGGGCTTTGATGGGAGGGAAGGAGAAAGATGTGTGTGAGTCTAGTGCCATAACAAGGAATGTTCAGTGCTCATGAAGGCCCACCTTGCCCTGGAGTGTGGACACAGCCTCACCTCAGCATAACCTTTTCTCATCCCAAATATGGGGCCAGAAACTGCTTCGATTTGCTTTATCTTGGTTGTAGGGAGCAGAGGAAAGGAGCAGGAGAAAATAAAAGGAGAGGCCAAGGTTGGGGAATGACATGAGAGGGCTCTTGATGGGCACCACAGATGTGGGGGTCATGGGTCAGCTGCTCAGCTGAGGCTCACCAGGGCTAGTAATGTCTTCTCCAACTCCTGACTGCTCATTGCAGTTCATTAATTGACTTGGCAGAGCAAAAAGGAAACCAGTAATGACTGAGTGAAGTGAAACTATATATTTTAACTTGTCCTCCTGGGTCCTGTCAAGGTTTTCCTTGTCCTCTTTGGAGATGATAGCTGTGTTAGTACCCTGTTGTTTGGCATTCCCCTTGCCTGAGGTTTGATGAATGCTAAGGTCTCATCTTGAACCAAGAACTGGGATTTCACTCATCCCAGAGGCAAATGTGCCACTCGTTCCTGTGGTAAATAAGCTTCAGGCAGAGTTAGCTGCTGTCCTTGTGACAGCAAAGGTCTCTGTCTTAGCCCGTGCTATAATTAGGTCATTAATTAACTCTCTGAATATTTTCTCGCCTCTTTTATGAAATAAGGATGGACTCAGACTTCCATTGGGCTGCTTGGCAGGGCTGAGTAATACAGACACTGTGTCAGGTAAATGCAGGGGATGGAGTGTCCTATCTGTGTCTACTCACAGGGTTCTGAGTACTTTACTCCAAGCTTCATCATAAATGAACCATAAGAGTGTGGCCAGTAGGTCAAGGGCGGTTCACATCCCACTCTACTCAGGCTGGTGAGACCACACTGGCTCCTCAGTACAAGAAGGACAGGGTACTGCTGAAGAGTACCCAGTGCAAGAGAGGCAGGGAAATAATAGAGAGTCCGATGGAAGCTGAGGATGATCGAGGGACTGGAACATCTGGCTGAGGAGGGAAGGCTGAGAGACCTGGGGCTGCTTAGCCTGGAGAAGGGTAGCCTGAGAGTTTCTAAGTGTTTACAAGTATCTGAAGGGTGGGTGTCAAGAAGAAGGGTCCAGTCTCTTTTCAGTGGTACCCTGTGAAAGGACAAGTGGCGCTGAGTGCAAACTAGAATACAGAAAGTTCCACCTCAACATGAGGAGAAACCTCTTTACAGTGAGGGTGGCAGAGTACTGGAGCAGGGTGCGCAGAGAGGTTGTGGAGTCTTCTTCTCTAGAGACTTTCAAACCCTACCTAGATGTGTTCATGTGTGACCTGTCCTAGGTGATTCTGCTTTGGCAGGGGCGTAAAACTCAATCTTTGCAAGTCACTTCCAACCCCTACCATTCTCTGATTCTATGATAAATGGTCCTACCTGTGTCTTCTCACACAGCTCTGAGTACTTTATTCCAAGCTTCATTGTAAATGGGGGCTTGACCTCTTTTTATCCACGTTTAAAAGTAGCATGGCCCCTTCCCAGCATGGGAAGTACTTCACCTTCAGTACTGCATCCATCTCTGGTGCCCTCAACACAGGAAGGACATGGATATGATGGAGTGAGTCCAGAGGAGGGCCACAAAGATGCCTGGGGGGCTGGAGCACCTCTCCTATGAGGACAGGCTGAGGGAGCTGGGTGGTTCAATCCAGAGAAGAGAAGTCTCCAGGGAGACCTAATAGCAGCCTTCCAGTACATGAAGGGGGCTACAAGAAGGCTGCACAGGGACTGTTTGCAGAGGCCTGCAGTGAGAGGTTGAGGGGCAATGGTTTGAAATTAGAGAAGAGCAGATTTAGATTGTATGTTAGGAACAAGTTCTGCACTGTGAGGTGAGGAAGTACTGGGACAGATTGTCCAGGGATGTAGCTGAGGTCCCATGCCTGGAGATATTCAAGGTCAGACTCCACAAAGCTGTGAGCAGTCTGATGTAGTGGAGGAAGTCCCTGCTGACTGCAGTACAGGGAGGCTGGGCTGGGTGACCTTTGGAGGTCCTTTCCAACCCAAACCATTCTATGATTATTTGGTGTCACACGAGGAAAGGGAAAAACCCTACCTGGACTTCAGTGGACCCTTTCCAGGTGTGAGTGAGCTCCTTCTGTGTTTAAAGTTAGTGCAAGTCTACCTTTCAGTATGTTGCATTCAATTTGGTCCAGCTGCATTCCCTTTTTCTGCAGCAATAAACCCACGCTGGCTCTTTCCTCTCTCTCTCCCTTCTTCCTTCCCAAGTAGGTTCTGTGAAGGAGGTGTTGGAGGGCAGTAAATCACCACGTGGAAGCCTGCATTCATAAAATGCTTTATATTCCCCTCCATCAATATTTCAACGTGCAACGCAGGACCCAACATTTCATTTTAATTATGCTGCAAATTTCCCTGCCGTGGAAGGAAGGAAGGAAGCTGAACTCTGGGAGGCAGCCCAAGCCTGTCCCTTGTCCCTGTCCCCTCCATACCATGGGAGCGACTGCAACATCCAATTAGGCACCTTGTTTGTTTGGCTGAGTGGCAGGGCTGAGTGCCTGCCTGCTGCGCAGCTCTGCCACAGGAGGAAGGCTTCCAGCTGGGCTGAGCCTGGCCTGCCTTGTCCTTTCCTTGCCATGGGGGTGAGAGGAGATCTTGAAGATGTTTGTTGGATGTATCTGTGGGAGTTGGCATGTTGCCTGGAGACCTCTGGAGAGCAGGAAAGGAGATCCAGCACAGACAGAAGGTTTTGGGAGATAGGCTCTGGCAGTGATTAGAGGTGAGGGAAGGCTTCCTTGCTACAGTGAGGGGTTGGAAAGGACCTCTGGAGATCATGCAGCCTCATTCCCTGCTAAAGCAGGGGCACCTACAGTTAGGCCTAGAATTGTGATGTCCAGGTGGGTTTGGAATCTCTCCAAAGAAGGAGACTCCACAACCACTATGGATGGCCTGCTCTGGGGCTCCCGAACTCTCACGCCAAAAAAGTTTCTCCTTTTGTCCAGATGGAACCTTCTCAGTTCCAGTTTGTGCCTGTTGCCCCTTGTCCTGTCACTGGGCACCACTGAAAGGAGTCTGGCCCCATCCTCTTGTTCCCCACCCTTTAGCTCTTGCAGAGCATTGACCAGATCCCCTCTCAGGCTGCTCTTCTCCAGGTGCAACAGCCCCAGGGCTCTCAGCCTTTCCCCCTCACAGAGATGGTCCAGGCCCCTCAGCATCTTCATAGCCTCCTCTGGACTCTCTCCAGTAGTTCCCCATCACTCTTGATTGGGGGAGCCCAGAACTGGACCCTGTGCTCCAGATGTGGCCTCAGTAGGGCAGTGCAGAGTGGGAGCAGAACCTCCCTTGTCCTGCTGGCCACGCTCTTCTGAATGCCCCTCAGGATCCCACTGGCATTCATGGCCATGAGGGCACATTGCTGGCTCCTGATGAATATGTCCACAAAGGAGTTTTTCCTTCTGCACAAGAAGAGAAAGAACATGACCAAGACTGCAAGTCACTGAACAACACTGCTCAGTCAGCCTGTACCTTCTTTTAGCCCTTTCTGGAAGATCCAGGAGATAGCCACTTGCAACTGAGTTGCAGTAGAGTGGTCATTGTGTTGAAGACCTAATGTACTCACCTGCAAAACTCCCAGCCTGAGTCACCATCCTTGGAGGTATGTAAAAGACAGGTGGATGTGGTGCTGAGGGACATGCTTTAGTGGTAGTGGCTTAGCAGTGGTGGTGGGATTGTGAGCTCTAGGCAAGTAGCTGGACTTGATGATCTCAAAGATCTCTTCCAACCTCAATAGTTCTATGGTTCTATGTTTCTTTGCAAGAATAACAGAATGTTACGGCTTAGCAACGAATCCCCAGAGCTCATCTACTCCAATCCCCCAGTCAAAGCAGGATCACTTGGGGAAGATCACACAGGAATGAATCCAGGCAGGTTTTGAAAGTCCCAGAAAAGGAGATTCCATAACCTCTCGGCAGCTTGCTCCAGGGCTCTGTCACTGTCTCCTTGTGTTGAGGTGGAGTCTCCTGTGTTCCAGCTTGTACCCCTTGCTCCTTGTCCTATCACTGGGCACCACCAAAAAGAGCCTGGCACCTTCATCTTGGCACCCACCTCTCACGTATTTATAGATATTGATAAGGTCACCTCTTGCCTTCTCTTCTCCAGACTAAAGAACCTCAGGTCTCTCAGTTGTTCTTCAGAGGAGTGGTGCTTGAGTCCCCCAGTCATCCTTGTAGCACTCTGTTGGATTCTCTAGCAGATCCCTGGCTTTCTTGAATTGGGAAGCCCAAAACCAGGCACAGTATTCCAGGTGTGGTCTCACCGGTGTAGAGGAGAGGAGGAGAAGAATCTCCCTAGACCTGTTGGGTGCACTGAGTCCCCCAAAAACAAACCCAGGCAGGTTCTGTCAAAGTACAGCATTCAGAGGTATGAAAGCTAGGACAGAAAGATGACAAACGGCTTAAGGAAAGGAGGTCCTCTCATGCAAAGGAAACCTGTCCCTCGTGGTGGAGCTGTTCTATCATTGTCAATTAGGAGGAGTGTTAAGTGTTCCTCAGCAGCAGCTGGTGAGGGGCATTACTGCAGAGAGGGCTTTAGCTTGGACGGGTTATCAGTGTAATTCAATATGACAATTTCTGTGGCCATATCCTGAAGACAGCAGGGGAGGTGGGGAGAGGGAGCAGCACCCTGTGACACAGGCAAATGCTAACTGGAAGGGAAAGAGACATTCAGTTCTTGTTAGAGCCCAGCAACGTAAATGGGCTGATTTATGTAACTTCCCAGAGCTTAGCTGCTCGCTGCCTCAAGAAAAGCCTTCTTAAACGCACACATCCAAATTAAGATGCCACACGGCAGATAAATTGCTCCCTCTAGAAACTTTGTTTTTGAAGTCAATGTTTGTTTATTTTTTCCACCAAAGCAGCCTTTTAAAAAGCAAACAAACTAGATGGAGGAACAAATATCTGTGTGTTGCTGCTCTCAAGGTGTAGGAGGCAGTTTTGATGCCAGTCATGGAAGAGAAGGGGAGACCCCATTGCCCTCTATTAACTCCCTTTAAAGGGTGTTGGAGTCGCGTGGGGTTGGTCTGTGTTCAGTTTTGGGATCCCCAGTTCAGCAGGGACAGAGATCTACTTGAAAGAGTCCAATGGAGGGCTTTGAAGATGATGAAAGGACTGGAGCACTTATGAGGAGTGACTGAGGGACCTGGGGCTTTTTGGTCTGGTGAAGAGAAGACTTAGAGGTGATCTAATCAATGCTTATAAGTATCTGAGGGCTGGGGGTCAAGAGGGAGAGAACAAACTCTTCTCAGTTGCGCCCTGTGATAGGACAAGGGGCAATGGATATAAACTACAGCACAGGAAGTTCCACCTCAACATGAGGAGGAGCTTCTTTACTGTAAGAGTCACAGAGCACTGGAACAGACTCCCCAGAGAGGTTGTGGAGTCTCCTTCTCTGGAAACTTTCAAGGCCTGTCTGGATGCATTCCTTTGTGTGCTGGTTTGAGGCTAATTGGAATATTTTAATGAGAAAAATTATATTATAGGCTGTGAAGAGAAAGCAATGGTGATGTCTGCTTCACTCACAGGTTTACTGAAATGTATAAAAGCAAGGACATGAACATAGGTAAGACAGTGTCGCTTCTAGCTGGATCTGTGTAACCCAATGACTCAGTTCTGCTTCTAACCTCCCTGGGCTGACTGTTCCTGTTCACCTTGCATGTAAGGTAGATTCTGGGATAAGATTGGAGGGTGGGGAGAAGGTGGAAGGGTGGTTGGGAACCCCTCTTGGGGACTCTGGTTTCTGGGAGGGGTATTGTGTTTCTGTATTACTTTTAACTTGTATATTTCAGTCTATGGTGGTAAACATTTGTAATATATTGTTAATATTTGCTTATATATTGTGCTAAGCTGTGAATATTAAGCTTTGTTCCTTAACTTCCAGCTGGCTGAGTCTAGTCTGGGAGAATGCTAATGTGTGTGTGGGGGCATGTAGCTCCCAAACCATCACACTGTGTGACCTGCACTGGATTATAACGTCCTGCTCTGGCAGGGGTCATCTCTGGAGGTCCCTTCCAACCCCTAACATCCTGTGATCCTGTGCTGGAGCATGTCCAGAGAAGGGCAACAAAGCTGGTGAATGGTCTGGAGAACAGCTGTGAGGGAACTGGAGTTGTTCAGTCTGGAGAAGAGGAGGCTGAGGGGGAAACCTTCTGGCTCTCTACAGCTCCCTGAAAGGAGGTGGTAGTGAGGTAGAGGTTGGTCTCTTTTCCCTAGTGTCAAGTGATAGAGTAAGAGGAAACGGCCTCAAGTTGCACCAGGGTAGGTTTAGGTTGAATATTAGGAAGAATATTTGCATCTTTGGATATGATCCCCTTAAAATCAGTTAGAGTCTAAAGAGCACCAAATATATGGTTCAACAAATTAATTCCCTTGTTTTGACCTGCCTAAGCCCAGCAATTTAGGATTCTGTCATGGAGGGCTCCGTGTTTCCAACTGAGACATGGGAAGTGTGGGATGTGTTTTGCTTCACCCAACATATTAATGCAGCATTTCCTCTGTGAGGGAAGGTGTGAAAAGTAAAGTAGAAACTGTGAGCTCTGTTTTCTCCTCTCCCTGGGACTGATGTGTCCCTTTTACTCAGAGCTACACCAGAGTCACGTAGAGCAGCTCACAGGTAGAGTTATCCATGGGGAAATGGGTGTTGTCCTACTCAGTGTGTGTGATTCATAATGTATGGGCAGTGTTCAAATGATGCTAGGACAAGAGCAGTTACTATTTTGGAGGATCTTTCCTAAGACCTTAATGAAGTTCCTCTGAAAAGAGCTCTCCAGAAGCCTCACTTGAGCAAAAGTGGATTTGATGTTTGTAACGATAGAAGATGAGGAGTGCTGTACAATGCAGAGGACTGTGAAATAAAGGTAATTTGTAGAAAGACCTTGGTAGATCTCAGCAGGCAAATCTTCACTTGCAAGTCTAGAGAGAGTCCTGTGATGTGGGAGCTGCTAGGAGGAGGACATATAATTGGATGGAAGCTTGGGACACAACCAAAAAGCATTTCTGAAGAGGTGAGATCAGCGGACCTGCTCAGCGTATGCCCTATGCTAGAAGGGTCACCCCATGCATTAACAAAGAAGGCTTCCTTGCATGGTCTTGAGATCACAGAAAATATGTGGTTGGAAGAGACCTCAAAGAGCATTCAGCCCACCCTTCAACCTAGCACTGAAGGGTCAATACTAAACCACATCCTTAAGCACCAGGTCGCCATGCTGCTTGAACACCCCCAGGGACAGTGACTCTACCACTGCCCTGGGCAAACCATTCCAGTGACATGATCCATGAAAAAGAGGCAGCAGTCTTCAACAGGTGAGTTTAAGATTAGATGGGATTTGTCTGCCTTCACAGGGAAGGAATGGTGGTGGCTTTTGGTTGACCTGCTGGTGGCTTTTGGTTGACCTGCTGGAGGAGTCTGGATGGGAAGAATAGGTGGCCAGGTTAAGTGACCTCCCTAAAGGATGCAGCAGTTGCTGCAAGTCAGTCTTAAATCACCTGTGGCTGAAGCATGTGGCCTGTAGCTTCAGTCACCAAGGGTTTAGGGGGTGAGACATTTTTATCTGGACCCTGAACAACAGGACTGTTGGAGAGGGCAGGCAGCAGGAAAAGAGAAAATGATGAGACACTAGAACAGGATGCCCAAGAAGGATGTGGATACCTCCTCCCTGGAAGTGTTTGTGCACACTGCTCCTTTCTCCATACCTGAGGGAGCCCTGGAGTGTAGTTTCCCCAGGTTCCCACACAGCTCCCTGGACCTGTTCTGGAGGGCACAGGGCTTGCCAATGCTTCTATGCCAATCTCTGTGGCCCACAGCCCTTGCTCCCTGGTCTCTGCTGCTCTTGTGGAGCACTTGGGATGGAGGCTGGCAGCTGCAGTCCCCAACAACTCCAGAGGGATGCTCTTTTCAGTAAGAAGATGCCCCCCTCCCTGGAGATGCTCAAGGCCAATTGGATGAGGCCTTAAGCAACCTGGTCTATTGGAAGGTGTCTCTGCCCATGGCAGGGGGTTGGAACTAGATGAGTTTTAAGATCTTTTCCAACCCAACCCATTCTATGAATCCGTGGTTGGTATCTTCCCAGCACTGTCTCCCTGAATACAGGCTGCCACATGCCTGTTTATTACAGAGAGAAGGAGAAGGGCTCTGGTTACACGGTTCTGGGTTGGCTGACCTTGGGTCCTGTTTGAATCCACTCCATGCCAGAGTTGTTTTGCATTTCACCAGGGAGTCTTTTGTCTAAAGGGCATCGCTGCTACAGCAGAGCGGAGCACGTCCCTGCTCCTGCCTTCTCCAGTGGATATCACATTTCATTACCCTGATGAGTCTGAGTGAATTCTCCCAGTTGTGTTAATTTGCCCACAAGCTAGCCTGTGTCACGTCTGCAAGAAGCCTGTGACATTTTCTGGCCTCCCCCCATCCCTCCTGGTTTTGAAACCTCAAATAATAATCACAGCCTTGTCCGGGCTGAGTCACACCCTTCCTGACCCCAGACTGTGCGAGCACGGGAGGCATTTTACTCTCTGGGCTGTGTGTCTGCTCCCCTCAGTCTGCTGTGGTCCTGAAGGATTCACTGGGACGGATGGGGTGGGGGGACAAAACGGTTGCATTTACAAGACCTCAGTCTTTGAAACCTGGAGATCATCAGTAGAAGGTGATGTAGGTGATGGTGAGTGGAGGTGGCGGTTTTGGCATCATCCTACCCTTTGTGCTGCTGTGGCTGGAGAACTAGAGTGTTCTTCTCTGTTTGATGCTTTCACCATTATTTTTTTTTTTTCTCCTGAAGCACAGGTGCATCACTGGGGAGAGGACCATATCATGTTGGACCAGGAATGCTTCAAACCAGGATCTTAAAGCTGCATTTCAGAGTGCCCTGCAGGCAAGGCTGAGAGGAAGGATTTAAAATTAGATGCATGGGGGCAGGTGAGAAATAAACTATTTGTGTTCCCAGCATGGTGCTGCTCCTTACCCATGCATTCAGTTGAAGCTATATTCTGGATTACACTGGTAGGACCAGAGAGCTGGGGCTCCAGCTGCTGCTGGAGAGCAACAGAACGTTCATGTCCAAAAGTGTGAAGTGAGATAATTTTCTGCATGTGTCACAAACAATGTTCACACTTTTCTTTTTTCCCTTTAAATAATGAAACTTCTGCTCTGTTTATTAATACCTTTAAACCAGGATAACTTTGCTCTTCTAGCAGCCCTGAAGATGAACCATTGAAAAATCAGGGTTGCTTGTATCAACCTCATGGGGCTCCTCACACCTAGAAGGACATTGAGGTGCCAGACCATCTCCAGTGAAGGGCAACAAAGGGTGAAGGGTCTGGAGATTAGCCGTAAGGGAACTGGAGTTGTTCAGTCTGGAGAAGAGGAGGCTGAGGGGGGAACCTTCTGGCTCCCTACAACTCCCTGAAAGGAGGTGGTAGTGAGGTAGAGGTTGGTCTCTTTTCCCTAGTATCAGGTGATAGAGAAAGAGGAAATAGCCTCAAGTTGCACCAGGGTAGGTTTAGGTTGGATATTAGGAAGAATTTCTTTCTTGCAGGAGTGGTCAGCATTGGAACAGTCTGCCCAGGGAGGTGGTGGAGTCACCATCCCTGGACGTGTTCAAGAAACCTGTGGGCATGGAACTGTGGAACATAGTTTAATGGCCATGGTAGTGTTAGGTTGAAGGTTGGACTCAGTGATCCTGGAGACCTTTTCCAACGAAAGCAATTCTATGATCCTATGAAAGCCAGTGGTGTCATGGTGTCACAACAGCCCAGCCTTGGCTGGACAAGCATTTGCATCTTTGGATATGATCTCCTTAAAATTAGTTAGAGTCCGAGGAGCACCAAAGAGATGAGCAAAGAGTGGTCAGGCATTGCAACAGGCTGCCCAGGGCTAGTGGTAGAGTCACTGTCCCAAAAGTTGTTCAAAAAAAGGTGTAGACGTGGCACTGTGGGACATAGTTTAGTGGGCATGGTGGCACTAGACTAGCAGTTGGGCTCAATGATCTTAGTCCTCTGTCTTTTCCAACCTTAATGATTCTGTCATTCTGTGACAGGCATTCATTTCTCAGAAAGTCACACGAGCTCTAACAGGACAGAGAAAATTAGCTGCTGATTACTGGTGCTTTTGAGAGAGCTGAAGACACACTCTTTCCAATACTTCTCCTGTGATGATGTCCCTTATCCAGTCACCCCAGGAACGCTCTGCGAGCCTTAGCCACGCCATGTGCTCTCAACTGATTATTAGACCTTTTTGGGTGACCATTGTTCTCCACCTCCAGGCTCCTGAGAGGAAAGGTTAATGCACATTAGCTCATAAACACCACTTCTGGACGCATTGAGAGGCTTTGTACCCAGCACATGAGAGCCACAGTCACGTGTGGATGAGAGTTAGTTGCACATAGTGAACTGGGGACTGACTGAAAAAGAGGTTTTCAGGCAAAGTGTGTGAAAGGGCCTTTGAAAAGGGTTTGGCTGAACATGTTGCTGGAGAGCTCTTTGGCAGAAGGGAATAGGCTCCAGCTAAGGACTGGTTGGGTGTTGTATCAAGGATGTGGGGTTGGGGACTGCAGTTAAGTGGATCTTACAGTAAATGTGTCAAAGAGATCAGGGCACAGAAACTGAAGCAGAAGATAATGACAGGTGAGAGTAATCACTAATGAAACCTGAAGCCCTGAGCACTTAAAATGTGGTGAAGAAGATCCAGGAGCCTCACTCAACTTTAAATAACCAGAATAGGTGAGGAGTAACGTGTGACGTGGTCCTGGCTTGGACAGACGAAGGACTGCAAGGATATTGGGAAGTGTTTGGTTGTGGAGGGCTTGGAGGTAGCATGCACGCTCTTCCTCAGACCCATTTCCTAAGCAAAGTCCTCCTTTTTTTTTTCCAAGAAGAAGGAAAACTCAGGCTCTGAGGCAAGCTAGGTGACATCTTGAAAGTTCCCTATGCACCAAGAACCTTGTGACTTCCCTTGCTTCAGCTTGCTTCATGCCTGAGGACGGATGCACATCACCACATATCTGCTTCTAAGTCCTAATATCCATTTCACTTAAACCCAGGGTAGTAGGAAGGCTTCAGGGAGAAAGAGTAACTGAGTTGGAGTTTAGGGTGTCTTTACTGAGGTCATCTTTTGAGGTGGTGGTAAGAAGGCTTCAAGGAGAAAGGGGTAACTGAGGAGGATGTTTAGGGCATCCTGACTGAGACCACCCTTTAAGGTCTGCTTCTCCCTCCAGGAGCCTGTGATCCTAACCCCACCTTTTTAACTTTGGGGGACGCCAACATACTTTCAATGGGACAAATTAAGGAGTACTCCAGGCTGAGCAGAAGCAGACAACCCAGACCATCCTCCTAGCTTGGCCAGAAGCTGGTGTGGTGAGTGATTTCCAGCCTAAAGAGCAATTTCTTCTCCCAGCATCCCTCTTGAGATGTTTTCCTTTGTCCTGAGAGGATTGCTCCCTGCATGTTGAGCCATGCTTGAAGAAGTGTTTGTTAAATAAGCTTTACTTAAAACAAATGAAGTTGATTTAGCAGGGCTGTAGAAGGGGCAGGTACCTGTGTTATTTAAGAGTATTGGCACTTTGAAGGCCAAGCACTAAAAGCACTTCATTTTTATTTCCACTGTTAATTGAAAATCAGCTGGCTCCTCTTGTTCTTTCTGCTCTTGCTCCTTCTCCTAAGGTCTCCCCCATCCTCCTGTGACAGGCTAACAGCTGTTAATGCAACACCCCTGCCACGACGTGCTGGTAAAGACGTGGCACCAGGCCAGGCTTTCACTCCTGGTTTATTGCTTTAATTACCCAAGGCCTTGCAAATATTTCTTTGTGAGGCAGAAATGAGAGAATATAATGTTTCTTGGGCTGGATCCTTCCATCATTTTTAGGCACCTTGGTGAAGGTAAAAAAACTTGGCTTCTCTGATTAACCTTGGCTGAATTCAATAATACTGTGGAGTCACATTATTGCTGACCTTGTGTTTTGCTACCTTCTCATCTTTCTAATTTGTCTTTTCTCCCTGCCTTTGCAATAACAGTCAGAAGTGTTTTTTAAAAAAAACAACTCCAAATTCTCCTGCCTGTCTCAGGGGAGAAGTTCTCTGTTTGCAGTGATTTTTATTTCTTCTTTGCTTCAGTATATTTCTTCTTGTTTGGGTTTTCTTGTGCTTACACACTCAAACACTGGCATATGAATAACTGCTTGGAGGTCACGGAATCACAGAATGTTAAGGGTTGGAAGGGACCTCAAAAGATCATCCATTCCAACCCCCCTGCCGGAGCAGGGTCACCTAGAGTAGGTCACACAGGAATGCATCCACGTGGGTTTTGAATGTCTCCAGAGAAGGCACCTTGCTCCAGGGCTCTGTCACCCTTACAGTGAAAAAGTTTTTCCTTATGTTCAGCTGGAACCTCCTCCATATTGCATTTGTTGTCCCTTGTTCTGTTATTGGATGTCACTGAGCAGAGCCTGGCTCTGTCCTCCCGACACTGCTCTTCATATCTTTATAAACGTGAATGAAGTCACCCCTCAGGCTCCTCTTCTCCAAGCTAAAGAGCCCCAGCAGGGAGATGTTCCACTGCCTTCAGCATCTGTGTGGCTCTGCACTGGACTCTCTCAAGCACTTAACTCACATTCTTTTTGAATGGAGGCCCCCAGAACTGCACACAATTCCAAATGTGGCCACACCAGGGCAGAGCAGAGGGTGGGCAGGAGGAGAATCTCTCTTGACCTACTAACCACGCCCCTTCTATTTTTGTTTCTCTACATGTTGGTGTGATAAAGTGCTGAGTAGTGCTGTCCATCAAGACAGTTTGGCATTTGTTCATGCAAAAAGACATTCTTCTGTGTGCCGTTTTAGGAGATGGTCATGTCCATCACAGAATTCCAATATGGTGGAGGTTGGAAATGACATCAGGAAATCATCTAGTCTAGCCTCACTCCTAAAGCAAGGTCACCCACAACAGCTTGCCCAGATGCATGTGGAATCTCTGCATAGAAGGAGACTCCACAGCTTCTCTGAGCAGCCTGCTGCAGGGCTCAAACACTCTCCCAACAAAATATTTCCTCCTGTTCAAATGGAACCTCCTGAGTTCTGGTTTGTGCTCATGATGACATTTGCGAGAAAAGCAGTGTTGAGGCTGGGATGTCCACAAAGAAAAGTCCAGCTGCTGCTTTGAGTGATTTGATATTCTGTATTTTCTTCCAGGTGATGTTCTCTTACAATTGAACTGGCAGCTACTGAAGGTGTGTGCTTTATTTTGAGCGAGGCATGAAAAAGAGAATCTGAGCACTCATTGCCAGCTGCAAAGCTTCTGGTGTTAGAATAATCCTCAGGGTCACATTCAGGGCTGTTTGTGTGGGTATGAAGGACACTAAGGTCAGATCTTAAAATCCTTTAAGGATTTGGACCACTTAAGCCCTGTTGCAATCCCATGCTTGGAGGTAAATGCATTTTACACTCTCTCTTGGAGTTTCTCTTCTTTCCTTCCTTTTCCTTTCCTTGTTGTCCACCCTAGAAGGCGGTGGCAGTGATTCTTATGACTTTCTATGTGTGTCGAGGGTGGTGGTAGTGTTTTGACTGTGAGTATATTGATGATCATTTTAATTGGAAGTTCTCCCTTGCTAGGATCTCTCCAAACCTAGTCATGGCAGGTCATGTTCCCGTAGGATATGATAAAACCATAGAACTGTTGAAGTTGCAAGAGACGTTTGAGATCAAGTCCAACTGCTCGCCTAGAGCTCCCAATTCCACCACTGCTGCTAAGCCACTACCACTAAACCATGTCCCTCAGCACCACATCCACACATCTTTCGAACCCCTTCAGGGATGGTGACTCCACCACCTCCTTGGGCAGCCTGTTCCAATGCCTGAGAACCCTTTCTGTGAAGAATTTTCACCTAACATCCAACTTGAACCTCCCTTGGCACAACTTGAGGATTTTTCCTCTTGTCCTACCACTTGTTGCATGTGAGGAGAGACTGATTCCCACCTCACTCTAGCCTCCTTTAAGAGAGCTGTAGATGGCAATGAGGTCTCCCCTCAGCTTCCTGTTCTAAAGAATAAACAAGTCCCAGTTCCCTCATTCTCTTCTGAAGACTGAACAACTCTACTTCCCTCAGCTGTTCCTCGTAAGGCTTTTGTTCAATGCCATTCACCAGCTTTGCTGCTGTTCTCCAAAACATGCTATTAGTTTCTGGAAGCATCTGCTTAGGTGAGTAAGTAGCTTATTATGATTTTTTCCAGTTGAGTTAAAGATTTCTACGTTACAAATGTCTCCTTTACTTGGAACTTTGGAGTAGAAATGTGGAGCTCAATTCAGGACTTAAGCAAGCAAAGCTCTTGTGAAGTACCCCAGATATGCTTGTTTTGTGTCTCTAAGACTGGCTCTGACTTTGGCTCTAAGACAGCAGGTCCAGGTAAGCAGGAGTGCATGAGGCTCTTGCTCTGAGCAGACCACACTGTGAAGGTGCTTGAGATAACAAATGTACTGCAGGGTGTCTCCAGAGTAGCCTCAAATCTGTGGTGGCTGCCTTGGTCTTCCTTGGTGTTTAGGTGGAAATCCAGTGTTGTCATTCTGTGAGTCACAGGCACTCAGAACAACATAATCATCTGCTTTGTGGGTGATAAAAGGGAGACAGACTGACTGCAGGTAGGTAAACAGCATCATGCTCTGTCTCCTTTTACCTCTACAATTGCTCTGACATCACCTAAGTAGCTGCAGCTGGTTTACCCACCCACTGATGGAGCCACAGCCAAATACAGGGAAATTACTCCAGTTGTCTGTGCTGGAGTTTGGAGGTGCCTAAGGCACAGAGTTCATGTTCCTCTTTTCGGTTCTGGTGTTTCAACTACCTGATGAAGCTGGGTGATTCATCAGAATGATCATCTGGGTTTGGCCAGAAGGTCTTTGGTTTTAAATCTAAGCAGGTGGGGCTGGCAGGACCAAGTTGTTGGCCACCTGTATTTCATAGAATGGTTTGTATTGGCTATCAAAAGATCTCCCTTGAGCCTTCTCTTCTCCAGGCTGAACCACCCCAACTCTCTGTTCCTGTCTTCCAGAATGCATAATTTTTGTGGCCTACTCTTCTTTTTTTTTTTTTTTGTGATCGGTTCATAAGGGTCCAGGGAGCATCTTCTGTCCAAATCCATTGCAAAGATTGCACAGGCACTGGGAGCCCGTCCTTGACTATCCCAATGTCCAGCATTGGGAGCAATCTCTTTGAGACTGCAGTAGAAACAGCAGCAAATATAAAATGTGCTAGACACACTGCTTTGGCTTTTTTACCTTTCTGGAGCATGTGGGGATGCTAAGTGTCCTGTTCACTGTCTGGTGCAATTTAAGATGCTGACTGGAAGTGCAGTGTCCTTAAGCATGAGAGCTGCTGCCTGCCCAAGAGATTCTTTCTTTGCTTGCATAACACTTCAGCACTGCAAATCACAGCCTTACTCAAGCCCGCAGTCCACTGGATTTGCATCGGATCACCTCATGAAGTTCAACGAGACCAAGTGCAAGGGTGTACAGCTGGGTTCAGGCAATCTCAAGCACAATTATGAGCTGGGTGAGGAGTGGGTGGAGAGCAGTGTGGAGCAGAAGGACTTGGGTGGGTCAGTTGATGATGAACTCGCCATGAGCCAGCAATGGTTGCTGGCAGCCCAGAAGGCAGTTGTGTGCTGGGCTGCATCCAAAGCAGTAAGAGCATCAGGACAGGGAGGGGATCCTGCCCCTCTGCTCTGCTGTCATGAGACCCCATCTGGAGCACTGAGTCCAGTTCTGATGCCCCCAGCATAACAGGGACATAGATCTGCTGGGACAGGTCCTGAGCAAGCCACAAATATGAATAGAGGGCTGGAGAGCCTCCTCTGTGGGATCAAGCTGAGAGAGTTGGAGCTGTTCAGCCTGGAAAACAGAAGGCTCCAGGGAGACCTTAGAGCACTCTTCCAGTACCAGAAGTGGGCTACAAAAAAGCTGGGGAAGGACTTTTTACAAGGGCTTGTAGTGGTAGGATGAGAGGGAATGGATTGAATCTTGAGAAAGGCAGACTTAGGTTGGAGATTAGAAAGAAATTCTTTCCAGTGTCTCACCACCCTCGCTGTAACAGGTTGCTGAGGGAGGTTGTGGCTGCTCCCTCCCTGGAGGTGTTCAGGGCCAGGTTGGATGAGGCCTTGAGCATCCTGGTCTAGTGGAAGGTGTCCCTGCCCGTAGCTGGGGGGTTGGAACCAGATGGTCTTTAAGGTCCCATCCTACACAAGCCATTCTGTGAAGCTCTGAATCTCATCTGGAAACAGATTTCATCTCTCAGCTATCAGTCTGCTGACCTGTCAGATGCATTATAGGTTCCACCCATTTGGTGAGTCATTGGAACCAGCTGCCCAGGGAGGTAGTGGGGTCACCATCTTCAGAGGTGGTCAAGAAATGTGTGGATATGGCACTTTGGGACATGGTTTAATGGCATTGGTGGCATTAGCTCGATGTCTGTAGTCAATCTTAGAGGGCTTTTCCATACATACAAATAAAAATTATACGATTCTAGGGTTCTGTGATTCTCTGGGATTTTAGGGAAAGGGTGCTTACCAGAGGGGCTGTTTTCCTTTGGGAGCAGGTTTAGTTCACGCTTATCTCGGTATAGAGTGTTCTACCTGCCGGTCAAAGAGGAAGCCTCTGTGTATTTTTAGAAACAGAGACAGTCAAACCATTAAATTAATTTGTCTTTGCTTTAATAAAAGTGCTCCTTGCTTTTAGAAGGATGATAATGACACTAGATTAATGTATCCAGGAGTACCATTGTGAGTGGCAGCTGGAGAATGAGAACTTGATGGGATGTAAAATGAAAGAAAAATGTTTGCAATCAGTTTTGTGCTTCGTTCTCCTCCTACCCCAGCTACCTGAGGTGTTCAACACATAATTCCACAATTATGTGGTGGCTTCTTTCTCTCTTTTTTTTCCCC
>VWZI01021442.1:191829-204671 GCA_013396835.1 Psilopogon haemacephalus | reverse complement strand
TTTTTTAAAGGAGGGCATTGTAAGGCTTGGGTAAGGAGCTCTCAAGATGCTATTTTCATGCAAATAGCTTTGTCTGCTAAATTGAAGAACTTAAGAAGCACAGAAAATATAAGAAATGTGGGCAGAATGCTTTGGAAATGTAAAAGTTTCCTGAGAGTTGTCAACAGCTCTTTAAGCAGTCTGTCGCCTGCACCTCTCAGCAGCTTTTCTTTCTGATTGCAGGGCGGGGAAACAACAATTACCCGAGTGAAAAAGCTCTCCTGCAGTTGTTGCACTGAAGAACTGCTCTTGGAGAGGAACCGAGTGGAACACCATTCTGCAGTTCCCTTTTCTGGCTTTGATGAAAATCGAGATGACAACGATAACCTAATTCTTTTGTCTAGTTCCCAAGCTTCAAATAAGAGGATCCACAGTTTCCTACAGGGCTTCTCTTAAAGCTTTCTCTAACACCTTCTACCTGGCGTCTCTCCTAACTGTACCTTCCTTCAGTGGCAAAGAAGCCTTGAGAATTGTGTTCTATTTTGGGCTTCTCCAAGAAGGACATTTAGGTGCTGGAGTGGGTCTAGAGAAGGGCAATGAATGTGGTGAAGGGTCTGGAGAACAGGGCTGGTAAGGAGCAGCTGGGGGAACTGGGGTTGTTTAGCCTGAAGGAAAGGAGGCTGAAGGGAAGGAGACTTTCTCACTCTTTAGAACCTACATGAAAGGAGTTTGGAGTGAGATGGGAGTTAGAATCTTAGAACTGTCAGGGCTGGAAGAGACCTCAAGGACCAGCTAATTCCCTCTCCCCTGCCATGGGCAGGGACACCTCACACCAGATCAGGTTGCTTAGAGCCACATCCAGCTTGGCCTTAAAGACCTTCAGGGATGAGGCTTCTACCACCTCCCTGGGCAACCTGTTGCAGTGTCTCACCACCCTCATGGTGAAGAACTTCTTCCTAACCTCCAATCTGAATCTACCATCTTCAAGTTTTCCTCCATTCCTTCTAGTCCTATCACTACCTGACACCCTAAAAAGTCCTCCTCCAGCTTTCTTGTAGCCCACTTCAGATTCTGGAAGGCACAACAAGATCTCCTCAGGGCCTTCTTCTCTCCAGATTGAACAGCCCCAAGTCTCTCAGTTTGTCTCCATAGGAGAGGTTCTCCAGCCCTCTGATCATCCTTGTGATCCTTCTCTGGACATGTTCCAGCACATCCATAGCTTTCCTGCCATAGGTGCTCCAGAATTGGATGCAGTACTCCAGGTGGGGTCTCGTCAGGGTGGAGTAGAAGGGGAGAATAACCTCTCCTGACCTGCTGGCCACACTTCTCTTGATGCAGCCCAGAAAGCCAAGTGTATCCTGGGCTGCAAAGTGCAAAAAAGGTCAAATGGCCTCAAGTTGCCCTAGGACAGGTTTAGGTAAAATTTCTTCCCAGAAAGGTTTGTTAAGGCCCAGCCCAGGCTGCCCAGTGCAGTGATGGAGTCTCTATCCTTGGAAGGATTTAAAAGCTGTGAAGATGATGGTGCTCAGGGACATTATAGTGGTGATTTGGCAGTGCTGGGTTAATGGTTGGACTCTTATGATCCTTAAGGTCTTTTCCAGCCTAAACGGTTCTGCCATTCTCGGAATTTCCCAGTGGAAAGATCTTTATCACTCACACAGCCTTGTACAGAAGATAAGTGCCTAAGCCTTAATTCTTGAGGGCAAAACCAAGCTAGGAAAGCATCCTCTTGAAATTAAGCATGGTATGAACAAAGCAAGTGACTTTTCCCCGCCACGAAGAAGAGTACTTTTCTACTTGACTGCTGCAGATGATTAAGGAAAACAATTGCATTCTGACAACATGCACTGACATTTTTAAAATGAAAAAGAAATGAAGAACAGATTCTGGGAGGCTTGCCATTAATGATAATGGATTGCCCTGAACAAGAGCTTTTTTGAAAGTCTGGTTCTATTTCTTTTTTTTTTTTTTTTCTTCTTTTCTTTTTGATAATGTTGCCTAGAACAAGCAGTGCTGGCACAGGGGACGATGAGTGGGTCAGGAGAGCTCAGGGGGTAACCTGAGGACCAAAAATGGCCCAGCACATGCACTTCATGCAGTCATAGAATGGTTTGAGTTGGAGGGGACATCCAACGGTCATCCAGTGCAAACCCCCCTGCGGTCAGTAGTAACATCCTCAACTAGATCAGATTGCTCAGAGTCTCATCGAGCCTGACCTTAAATATCTCCAGGTCTCAACCACCTCCCTGGGTAACCCATTGCAGTATTTCCTTGCCCTCATGGTGCAGAACTTGTTCCTAACATACAATCCAAATCTGCTCTTCTCTAATTTCAAACCATTGTCCCTCGTCCTGTCACTGCAAGCCTCTGCAAACAGTCCCTGTGCAGCCTTCTTGTAGCCCCCTTTGTGTACTGGAAGGCCACTATTGGGTCTCCCTGGAGCCTTCTCTTCTCTGAACCACCCAGCTCCCTCAGCCTGTCCTCATAGGAGAGGTGTTCCAGCCCCCCAGGCATCTTTGTGGCCCTCCTCTGGACCCACTTCATCAGGCCCATGTCCTTCCTGTGTTGAGGGCTCCAGATTTGGGCACAGTTCTTCAGGTGAGCTCTCACCAGAGCAGAGAAAAGTGACAGAATCGCCTCTCTTGATCTGTTGTCCATGCTTCTTTTGATGCAGCACTTAGAGATGAACAAAAAAAAACCCCAAAAAAGCCTGTGAGGGCAAAGAGTGGAAGCTAAATTATTGCTGATAAATTAATATTGTTATAGGTAAGCTGAGGAAGTGGAAACTGAGCTGAATTGAAAACTGGCTGAAGGACAGAACTCGGAGGGTTGGGATCAGTGGTGCAGAATTGAGTTCATAGATCCATAGGTTCACAGAATGGTTTGTGTTGGAAGGGACGTTAAAGATCATCTAGTATCAATCCTTCTGCCGTGGGCACAAACACCTTCTGCTAGATCATGTTGCTCAAGGCCTCATCTAGCCTGGCCTTGAACATAACCAGTGTGGAGGCATCCACAACCTCTCTGGACAACCTATTCCAATGTCTCACCATCCCCGCTGTGAAGAGTTTCTTCCTAATCTCCAGCCTGAGTCTGCCCTTCTGAGTCTTCAGTCCATTCCCTCTCATCCTATCACCACAAACCCTTGAACAAAATCACTTCTTGTCTTTCTTGTAGACCCTTTCAGCTGCTTGAAGGCATCTATAAGGTCATAGGGGCACAGCTGGAGGCTTGAAGCTCACAGTGTTCCCCAGGACTCACAGCTGGTTCTGGTCTTGGTCAACATCTTCATCGGCAACCTGGATGAAGAGTCAGGGTATACTCCAGGCAAGTTTTGGATGATACCAAACTGGCAGGAGTGGCTGATCCCTGCTCAGGCTGTGCTGCTATTCAGGGAGACCTGGACAGGCTGGAGAGTGGGGCAGAGGGAAACCTCATGAAGTTCAGCAAGGGTAAGTGCAGAGCCCTACACCTGGGGAAGAACAACTTCCTGCACCAGTATAGGTGAGAGGTGACCTTCTAGAAAGCAGCTCTGCAGAGGACCTGGGAGTGATGGTGGACAACAAGGTCCCCATGAGCCAGAAACGTGCTTGTGCCCAAGAAGGTCAATGGTATCCTGGGGTGCATTGAGAAGAGTGTGTCCAGCAGGTAGAGTATGGGCCTCCTTTCCATCTACTCTGCCCTACTGAGACCACATCTGGAGTCCTGGGCCCAGTTCTGTGCTGCCCAGTTCAAGAGAGACAGTGAACTACTGGAGAGAGGCCAGTGGAGGGACTTGGAGCACCTCTGTGAGGAGGAAAGTCTGAGAGAGCTGCAGCTGCTTAGCCTGGAAAAGAGCAGCCTGAGAAGGGATCTGATCAATGCTGATCAATAGGTAATGGGTGGGGATCAAGAAGATGGGGCCAGACTTTTGTCAGTGGTGCCCAGTGACAGGACAAGAGGCAACAGGCACAAACTGGAACCCAGGAGGTTCCATCTGGACAGGACGAGAAACTTCTTTAGTGTGAGGGTGCTGGAGCCCCTGGAGCAGGCAGCCCAGAGAGGTTGTGGAGTTGTCTTCCCTGGAGAGATTCCAAACCTGCCTGGATGTGGTCGTGGGCAAGTTGATCTGGGTAGAAGGGAAATTGAGCTAGATTATCTCCAGAAGTCCCTTCCACCCCCACACGGTTCTGTGCTTCTGTAATATTTAACTTTTTAAGTTCACCTTTCATTTGCTTGCCAATGAAAACGGTTGTGTCAACACTGCAGGAGATGGTCCATGAATATATTTAATTTTTTTTTTTCTCCCCAAAGATTAATTATTCTTTGATTAAAAAAAAAATTAAGAGAGAACAGTTGGTTTTAAATGATAAGCAAACATCCCAAGTGCCTCTCTGGCAGCATGTGCTGCACATGGACAGCTCAGCCCCACGCCAGCACGTGGCAAGGTGCTTGGTTGCTAATATGGTACTCAAGAAAGAGCTTTCCATGCAGGTAGAAATCTACTCACAGAACCACAGAATGGTAGGGGTTGGGCAGGACCTCCAGAGATTGAATCCAACTCCCCTGCCAAAACAGAATTGCCTAGGACAGGTCACACAGGAAGGCATCCGGATTGGTCTTGAAAGCCTCCAGAGAAGGAGACTCTACAACTTCTCTGGGCAGACTGCTCCAGGGCTCTGACACTCTTATAGGAAAGAAGTTTTTCCTCACGTTGAGGTGGAACCTCCTGGGTTCCGGTGTGTGTCCCTTGCTCCTTATCCTATGACAGGACACCAGTGAAAAGAGCCTCCTTGACATTCACCTTTCAGATACTTGTAAACGTAGATAAGATCCCCTCTGAGGCTGTTCTTCTCCAGGCTTAAACAGCTCCAAGTCTCTCATTCTTTTCTCCTCTCAGAGATGCTCCAGTTCCCTCAGCATCTTCATAACTTCCACTGGACTGTCTCCAGTAGATTCCTGTCTTTCTTGAACTGGGGAGCTCAGAACTGGACGCAGTACTCCAGGTATGGTATCAACAGGGCAGAGTAGAGGGGAAGAAGAACCTGTCTTGACCGACTGGCCGCATTTCTCTCAATTCATCCATTGGCCTTCTTGGCCACAAGGGCACATTATTGTCCCATGGATAAGTTATTGCCCACCAGGACTCCAAGGTCCTGCAGTTAGGCATTTTGCTGTGGGATTTTGGTTTTCTCCTTGCAACACTAACTTTCAGTTCTGAGGTTGAAAGCAGAATGTTTACAGCTGCATCTTTTTTAGGCAACCATGTGAGAGGTATTTTTATCTGAAAATTCCATTTAGTTCTCTGATGGAAGAAGTAAAGTTAGGTGAGACTTGTTCTGCTGTGAATTCTTGGTGTGCCACAAAAAAAAAATAAAAAAAAATGTCACCCCCCATTGCCGTGCTCCAAAATAGCAGCTGTAAAACTTGTGCCTTGTTAAAGTTACTAATCAGCAGATGTAGTAAAGGGATTAGTTAAGCATACATTAAGCAGGTAATGTTTATCCTGGATCATCCTGGGGTTTTCACTCTAGCAATGTGCTCTGCCTGGCAATCTCGTGGTGGCTGGTGATGGCAAGGAATCAAAAGCCCTCCTCTAAATCATAGAATTGTTTTGGATGGCAAAAAAACTCCAAGAGCACTGATTCCAACCATCAACCTAAATCCACTATGTCTGCAAAGCCATGTCCCTGAGTGCTGTTTCCACTTGTTTCTGAACACCTCCAGGATTGGTGACTCCAGCCTGTTTCAATGCAGAGAAGAAATAATTTCTAATGTGCAACCTAAACCTCCCCTGGCACAATTTCAGGATGTTTCATCTTGTCCTGTCACCCGATACTAGAGAGAGGAGACCAACCCCGTGTATATAGTTCAAAGGATAGGTGGTCATGGAAAGGATTGGTGCTCCTGCATGCCAGCATTGAAAAGACTTCCCAGACAAGTGTTCAGTGGCTCAAACGTGACTCATGCAGGCCATGAAACGTCACTACCTAAAGAGCTGGTAGGTTTGTGGCTGCTTTTTTGACTCCTTTTCTCACTGCAAGACAAGAAATGTTGAGCTGAGTTGCAGGTCAGAAAAGACCATCTCCTTAGACAGACTGTTCCAATGCCTGATCACTCTTTCAGGGAAGAAATTTTTTCCTAATGTCCAACCTAAACCTTCCCTGGCACAACTTCAGCCTATTTCCTCTTGCTCTGTCACCTGATAGTAGGGAGAAGAGACCTGACTCCAACCTCCTTTCAGGAGGACACGCATCCCTACCGTGCTGTCTCTCTCTTCCGCTTCAAGGAGAAGTTCCCCCTTTAAAGTTTCATGGGCATTTTTGTTGTTGCTCACAGGCAAAGGGAAAAAGAAGTGCCTTGGGCTGGAGCAGTTTAACACTGAATGGAATTGCACCATCTCTCTGCCTGCTGCCTTAAATTGAGTTTTCAAGATGATGTGTTTATTTGAATGGGATAGTCCTGGGAGGGTAATGGGTCAGGCATTAGAATAGGTTTCCCAGGGAGGTGGTGGAGTAACCAGCCCTGGAGGTATGCAAGAAATGTGTACATATGGTACTGTGGGACATATGTTCAATGGCCATGGTGATCCTAGGTTGAAGGTGATCTTAGATCTTAGTGATCTTAGATCTTGGTGATCTTAGAGGTCTTTTCTATGATTCTATGGGAGATTCCCAGCTGCTCTTCTGGCAGACATCTAGACCTCTGCTGAACCCTCCTGTGGTGGAGCCAAGCCATTGGTGAATCTGGGCTGGAGCAGTGTAGGGAGCAGGTAGCTCAATAGGTGTTGGGTTGAGTTGCTTACTTCAGCAGGATTTTTAGTATCTATCACCTACCAATGCTCATGAAATGCTAAAGATGTGTCACAGTGCAGTAATTGAAGGGTAAGTTATCAAAGGTCTTGAGAGACCTGATCTGGTGCTTTCTCAAACCTCAGCTTGTGAATGTTATAAATTTTCAAAGCAGAGCCCCAGTGATGCTGGCAGTGCTGTGTTGGGAGGGAGAAACAGAGTCACAGACTGCATTGGGTTGGAATGGACCCTCAAAGGTCATCTTGTCCAACCCCCCTCAGTCAGCAGGGACACCTCCAACTAGATGAGGATGCCCAGAGCCATGTTGAGTCTGATCTTGAGTATATCCAAGGAGGGGGCCTGAACCACATCCCTGGCAAGACTGTTCCAGTATTTTGTTATGCTCACTGTGAAGAACTTCCTCCTAATGTTAGCTGAAATCTGCCCTTATCCAGTTTCAAACCACTGCCCCTCATCCTATCACTGCAAGCCCTTCTAAACAGTCCCTCCTCAGCCTTCTTGTAGGTCTCCTTCAGATACTGAAATGTAGCTATTGGGTGTGCTCCAGAGCCTTCTCTCCTCCAGGCTGAACAGCCCCAACTGTCTCAGCCTGTCTTCACAGAAGAGGTGCTCCTGTCCTCTGTCACCTTTGTGGCCCTTCTCTGGACCCAGTCAAGCAGGTCTCCATGCCTCTCTTGTGTTGGGGGCCAAGAGGTAGACACAGAAGGAGAAGGGGAAGGGAAAGCACTGAGGAGCAAGCAACAAAATGGGAAGGCAGAAGTGTGAAGTGTGAATTACTTGAGTGTGGCTGTGAAGCACAGACAGCTTGAGTCTGGGCTTGTGGCTTTTCAAGGGTGTATAGAGGTGTCTGTCTAAAAGGAATGGCTTGGCAGAGGTTCCCAGAGGAAATTTGAGCCACCTCAGCCTGGGCCTTAATTTCCATGAGTACTGTTTGGTCTAGAGCCTGCTGGCCTTTTGGGCTGAGTCTGCATTAATCTTGGCTTCTTAGAGGGCACTTCATTAATTAAGGAGGATAAGGTGATGCCTCATGAAGATAGGCTGAGATACTCTGGGACTTTTAGCCTGAAGAAGAGAAGACTGAGAGAGGATCTCCTCAATGCTTATCAATACTTAAGGGGTAGGTGTCGGGAGAATGGGGCTAGGTTTTTTTCAGTGGTGACAGGATCAGAGAGAAAAGGTTAGTGTTAGCATTTTGTGCTTCTCTGGCTTCTGTTTGTGGGAGCACCCCAACAGCTGGTCATTTCCAAAGATGAAAGAAGAACGTTCATCTCCCTCCTTTTTGAAGGACCACCCATAGAGACATTTCAGGTCAGGTTGTCTGGGGCTCTGGGCAATCTGTTCTAGTTGCAGGTGTCTCTGCTCACTGCATGGGGATTGGACTAGATGGCCGTTAAATGGTCACTTCCAACCCAAACCAGTCTGATTCTATGATTTGCTGTGGATGACCCATATTGGTAGCACCAGTGGGAATCCTCTTCAATCTATTCCATAGAATAGTTTGGGTTGCAGGGGACCTTAAACATCTTCTAGTTCCAAACCCTCTGCCATGAAGAGGGACACCTACCCCTAGACCAGGTTGCATAGATAGGTGTTTTTTTTGCAATAAGGCTTATTTCTCACTCTGACTCCCCAGGATGCTCTGGTGTCTCCTGCAAGCCTGAATCTGGTTTCTAAAGCTGGTAACACCAATTCAGTTTAGGGCAACTCACACAGAGGATACAGTTGGGTTTGTTCAGCATGTCGTCATCTGGCCCCTCAGTCTTTCTTGCTTTTCACAGAATCACAGAATGTCAGGGGCTGGAAAGGACCTTGAAAACTCATCTGGTCCAACCCCCCTGCCAGAGCAGTCACCTATACCAGATCACACAGGAATGTGTCCAGGCGGGTGTTGAAAATCTCCAGAGAGGGAGACTCTGCAATCCCCTGGGCAACCTGTTCCAGTGTTCTGTCATCCTCACAATGACATGGAACTTCCTGTGCCTCAGCTTCCACCCATTGCCCCTTGTCTTGTTACTGGGCATCACCAAGTGGAGCCTCACTCCAGCCTCTTGGTGCTTGCTCTTTACATCTTTATAAACGTAAATGAGATCACCTCTCACTCTTCTGCTAAAGTGTCCCAGCTCCTTCAGTCTCTCTTCGTAAGGAAGATGTTCCACTCCCTTAATCATCTTTGTGGCTCTGTGCTGGACTCTTTCAAGCAGCTCCTTCTTGAACTGAGTGGCCCAGAACTGGACACAGTATTCTGACATGTGGTTTCACCAGGGGAAAGGGGGAGGAGAACCTCTGTCAGGTTCTCATATACCCCAGAGTGGCACTAACCTTCTTGGCCACAAAAGCACGTTTCCACCAAACATTTTTCCCTGGCCATTGCAGCTGCCACTTAAGCTCTCTCATTCTTCCTGTGCTGCTTTTCTCTTTGAAGTGAAACACAAGAAAATCACTCTGTAACAACCAGGGCTGGGAGAGATTTCCAGCCTTTGAATAAGCTGTGTGGGATTTTACTGCTTTTCTTTTTCACTTCCATGATTGCTGTCCACGTAGACAAAGCCAGACCCAGCAAATGCTGGTAATTCAGATAAATTCCACAGCATTTGGGCTTTGTGTGGGGAGGAAAAGAAGCATTTCATACAGCTTTGGAATGGATTGATAGGGAGGTGGGAGCAGAGAAGTCTCTGCTGTGGGGTTTTTCTCAGGAGCTTGGCGCAGAATCTTTCTGCGTGGCTTCCTGGGCAGCTGCACAGGTATTTCCCCACCATATCCATAGGAGATTGGCATCTTTATGGGTCTGTTACAAATGTCTTGTCAGCTCAAGGGCACAGCTCGCTTCAGTTTTTGCCTGCAACTCATTTGTTGCTTCCCTCTACGCCTCGTGCTTGCTCTGGAACTGGTGATCCATGCTGTGAACTCTCCTGTTTCTCATACTCAGGACCTGTTTGACTGTCTTTTCATCAGCAGGGATTTCTGTTGTGAGCCAGAATGTGCTCATGCATTTCCTGGGTGCTGTTGGTTTTATATATATATATATATATATATATACACATAAACTGGAGGTTTGAAGGTTTATTTTTGTTTTCTTTATTTTTTTTTTTCCTCCCTGGAATCAGTAAATTTCAGGGATTTACTCTTGGTGGGAAAGCACCCAAGGTCTTTTATTACACCTCTTAACAATGTTCCTTGCTTAATAGAATCACAGAACGCTTTAGGTTGGAAGTGACCTTTTAAAGTCATTGAATCTAACCCCCCTGCAGTCAGCAGGGACATCTGGAACTAGAGCAGATTGCTCCAGCAAACAACCTGACCTGGAATGGTTCCAGAAATGAGGCTTCTACCACTTCTCTGGGCAACCTGGGCCAGGGTCTCACCACCCTCAGTGTCAAACATCTCTTCCTTCTCTCCAGTTTGAATCTCCCTCTTTCCATTTCGAACTGTCACCCCTTGTCCTATCACAACAGGCCCTGCTCAAAACTCTGTCTCTATCTTTCTAATCAGCTCCTTTAAATGCTGAAAGGTCTCCCTGATGCCTTCTCTTCTCCAGGCTGAACAACCCCAGCTCTCTCAGCCTGGCCTCACAGCAGAAGGGATCCAGGCCTCTGATTATCTTTGTGGCCTCCTCTGGACGTGTTCTGGTGGGTTAGGTTGGGTTACTTATTAAGTTGGCTGTATTTTAGCCTGAGTTTGGTGTGCAAAGCATGCCAAGCTGCTTGAAGCATCACAGAGTTCATTTGACACCCACCCTCCCCATGTGTTGCTTACTCACCTCTTTAGATTTTTTCTGCAGTGCAAAGCCAAAGGCTGTCTCTGAGGTGTTCCAAAGAAAGGGGTTTGCAGCTCTGCCATGGGAAGTTGCTGCTCCAGGAGATGTGCTGGTCTTGTTTGATGGGAAGAAGCCTTCCATAGAAGCCATTCCTGACAATGAATTCCAGTTTCATAGAATCATAGAATGGTCCAGCCTGGAAGTAACCTCTGAAGGTCACCTAGTCCAACCCCCACTGCAGTCAGCAGGGACATTCTCCACTAGATCAGGCTGCTCAGAGCCTTATCAAGTCTGAACTTGAATATCTCCAGGGATGGGGCCCCTGGGTGACCTGTTCCACCACCCTCACAGTAAAGTTTGGCTCCTTCTCCAAGGATATAAGAAAAGGTTCCTCCAGGTAGATGGGGAGAGCCCTTTCTGCAGGAGATTCGTTGCTCTAGGCTGTTGGTGTGGTGATTTTGGTAGCTATTTGACTTGTTTCAATTAATTGGGTGAATGGGTTTATTTTTACTTTCTCTAGGTGTCACCTTTTGGAGATGACACAGTTTCCACGTGCTGCCAGTTGTGACTACTTGCAAGACAATGTTTTTGCCTGTTGGTCCCAAAGCACTGTAATCCTCTGATAGTCAAACCCTGCAATTAAAGAGGTGAGTAATTTTGTGAGGATGTACCAATTTGTGCATTCCCTGAATTAGAGGAGGTACTTTGGTTTTTTGGGGGAAATGGCATTTAGGTCATGAATGTTCCCATCTGTCAGTTCAGATTTCATCCTGAAAATGTTCTGTAATAGCTCCTGTAAAAATTCAGCCTAAGCAAATGTTCCTTCTGGAAACTTCAGCTGCTGAGCCGTGCAGAAACACTGAACACAGAAAGAGTATGGGCTGGAGTAGAGAATTTGCGGAGGTTGGTAGGCGGCACTCTTGGGAAGCTGTATTCAGCTCCTGCCTGTGGGATGATACCTAGGAACCCAAGCCCCTTGGCCCTCAAGGTATTTTAAGCAGCTTCAAGACTCATAGAATCATTTAGGCTGGAAAAGACCTTGAAGATCATTGAGTCCAACCATTCTCTAACTCTGCCAATTCTGGTGCTAAGCCATGTCCTTCAGCAGCACATCTACCCAACTATTCAATTCCTCCGTTAGTGGGGACTCCACCATTTCCCTGGGCAGCTTGTTCCAGGGCTTTACAACCCTTTCGGGAAATAAATTCTTCCTCATGTCTAAACTAAACTTTTCCTGGTGCAATTTGAGGCCGCTTCCTCTTCTCCTATCTCCTTGTTTCAAGATGAGAACTGAGTTTGCTCTTCCATCCCACCTTCTCTGCTTTTTTCTCACCTTCTTCTCCCCACCGACCTCAACCAACCTGCTAGCATCACCTTCCCCATCTATCATTCAAGGCTTTCTCACCAACTGAAGTTCCTGCAGGTGGAGCTGGAATGACATTCTGCTGCTGGAATAACTTATGAGGCGTTGGTTGTCACTGAGTAGTTGCATCCCAGTGGTTCCTGCTTCTCACTCGCAATGTGCCTGTGTGTGCAGCCTCCCTGATGGAGCATCTTGTGTGTGCCCAATATCCTTGTCCTCCACAGGCAGTCCAAGCAGTGGGTGGCCAGCCTGTTGTGAGGGGTTAAGCCCACCTGGGAACCCCCGACTCCTCCCAAGGGGTGATCTGACCTTTTTCCCAGGTGTCATGGTTAACCACTCCCACTTCCTGCTAGGACCTGCCTATAAAAAAGGGGAATCCATCCTGTCTTCTCTCTCTCTTCGGCCCCTGCTTTGCCTGGAGTGACTTCTCTGCTGCTCACTGCTGCCAGACGATGTGCTCCTCTGCCACCCACCTGGAGGGCACCACCATCTTTATTTGGAACACTTACTGCTTTTCACCATCAAATTCCTACATCCTGTCTCCATCCAACACCAAAACTATCCATCTCAGCCTTTGGACTTGCACGGGTTGTATTTGTATTTTGTTTCCCCTATTTTCCCCTTCTCCCCAGCTTCTGAATTTTATTTTTTCCCCCTCATTCCCCATACCATGCATTTTGTTCCCCTTTTCTCCCCCCTTCTGTAAAAAAAACCTTTCCCCTCCTATTTACTGGTAAAGTTTTATACCTTTTTTTACTTCCAAATTGGATTGAGTTTTTATTGGGCTTTTGGGCTGAGGGGTAGCTGGCTTAAACCCAATACACCTGTCCATCAGCTGTTGCTAAATCATAGTGGTTCATAGAATCATAGAATGGTTTAGGTTGGAAGAGACCTCAAAGATCATCCAGTTCCAAACCCCCGCCATAGGCAGGGACACCTCCCACTAGATCAGGTC
>VWZI01021442.1:142617-191599 GCA_013396835.1 Psilopogon haemacephalus | reverse complement strand
TCCCTTGCCCTGCTGGTAATGCCTCTCTTAATGCAGCCCAGCACACAGTTGCTGTCTGAGCCACGTGTGCACACTGCAGGCTCATGTTGAGCTTCTCATCCACCCAGACCCCCAGGTCCTTTTCCTCAGAGCTGCTCTCCAGCCACTCACCATCCAGCCTGTATTTGTGCTTGGGATTGCAGCGACCCAGGTGCAGGACCTTACACTTTGCCTTGTTAAATTTCATGAGGTTAACCTGGGCCCACCTCTCCAGGCTGTGCAGGTCCCTCTGGATGGATCCCTGCCCTCCAGCAAGTCAACTGTGCCACACAGCTTGGTGTCATCTGCAAACTTGCTGAGGGTGCACTCGATTCCTCTGTCCATGTCGCTGACAAAGATGTTAAACAGCACTGGGCCCAGCACTGACCCCTGAGAGATGCCAATTGGCACTGGTCTCCAGGTTGACATTGTGCCCTTGATCACCACTCTCTGCCTGTGACCATGCAGCCAATTTCTTATCCAGCGAGTTGTCCACCCATCAAGTCTCTGTTTTTCCAGCTTGGTGACCAGGATGTCATGTGGGACAGAGTCAAAGGCCTTACTTGGATCCAGGTAGATGACATCAGTTGCTCTTCCCTTGCCCACTGTTGCTGTGACCTCATCATAGAAAGCCACCAAATTAGTCAGGCATGATTTGCCCTTGGTGAAGCCATGCTGATTGGCATCAGACACCTCTGTTCAATCACCTCCAGATCACCAGACTGGAAGATCAGAAGATACTGTGCAGTCATTGAATTTGGTATAATCACAGAATCTTTTAGATTGCAAAAGACTTAAGACCATCAGGTCCAACCTTTAAATCAAACTCAAGACTGAAAAGGACAAAAATGTCACCTATATTGTGTGTGAATTCCTGTAATGCGTATTGGTAGCTCTGGATATGAGGTTTCTAAACCCTAACATCTCAAAACTTGGTTCAACAACCTTGCTTCTGAAATGACCTTCAGGGTAAGACTCCCCAGGTTTTTGCATTAAAGATCAGTCACAGTGGCACCAAGAGTGAGGCTGTTTCTCAGTTCAGTTTGGCTACTGTAGTTCATGTTATTGGTATTCATCACAGCAGGGATGATGAATCCAGATTTCCTCTTAGCAATTGTACTTGGCCCTTGTTAAGCCAAAAGGCACCAAAAAAAAAAATTATTGCCAGAGTGCTAGGTGATCTGTGAAAGGCACAAACAGGACATGGCCTAGCCCTGTAGATAATTGGATTCCATAGCATAGGACTTACAGGTTCAGAAACTATACTGGGTTGGAAGTAACCATCAAAGGTCGTAGTGCCCTAACCTCCCTGCAGTCAGCAGGGGCGTCTCCAACTAGATCAGGTTGCTCAGAGCCTTGTTGAACCAGACCTTGAGTATGTCTGGGGATGGGACCTCAACTGCCTCCCTGGATAACCTGTTCCACTGTTTCACCACCCTCATGTGTATTGATTGTGGGCTATTGAAGAGGCTGAAATTATAAATTATGTAGCTTTTATAATTTCCAAAAGCCCCACCCACAATCTGTGTGTAGATTAGTTTAAGTTTGGGTTCTAATTCGGTCGGGAAAAGTCTTCACAATGATGCCTTTTCTTGTAATTCAGGAAAAAATCAGAAAAATGGAAAGGTTTGGGCATGAAACTTGCCCTACTTACAGATGGGAGACTGTCTCAAAGTCCATGCGAGGTTCGTGTCTCCAGGTCCGTGTTCAAGTCCCAGTGCAGATCCGTGCAGGTCCCAGTGAAGGTCTAAGCAAGTCCTTGCAAGTCCAAGCAAGTCCTGCTGCAATCTGTCCAGCTGCCATATATATACTGAGGTGATCTGTTGCCTCCCTGTTCAAGCCCACGGAGGGTGGGAGAAGGCACTTCACACCTATTGTACTAAGCCTCCGGTGACAGAGGTGGGGAGGGAGGAAGACCGTTTCCTGCCCCATTCACACCTCTGGTGGGGCAGTGGACTGGGTGTGCCCTGCCACAGTTCACACCTCATTCAAACCTCCGGTGGGGCAGTGCCCTGCTCTGCCACATCATGGTAGAAGCACTTGTTTCTGACATCCAATCTAAATCTACCCTGCTCTGGTTTCAAACCATTGCCTCTCCTCCTATTACTACAAGGTCTTCTAAGCAGTCCCTTCCCAGCCTTCTTGTAAATTCCCTTCAGGTACTGGAAGAATACTATAAGGTCATCCTGCAGCCTTCTCTTCTCCATGCTAAATAGCCCCAATTCTTTCAGCCTGCCTTCACAGGAGAAGTGCTCCAGCCTTCCAATCATGTTTTGTGGCCCTCTAGCAGGTCCATGTCTTTTCTACGTTGGGGTCCCCATAACCAGTTAAGCCCATTGGCTTTCTGGGCTACAAGTGCCCATTGCTGGCTCATGTCCAGCTTCTCATCTACCAGCACCCCAAGTCCTTTTCTGCAGGGCTGCTCTCAATGTCCTCATTCCCCTGGGTCGCTACCTGGGGTTGTCCTGACCTTAGTGCAGGACCTTGCACTTTGCCTTCTTAAACGTCACGAGATTCTCCTCAGCCTACCTCTCCAGCCTGTTTAGGTCCTTCTGGATGCCACCCCATCACTCAGTCTTATCAGCCTCACCATTCAGATTGCCATCATCTGCACACTCGCTGAAGGTGAACTTACCTGATATTGTTTAGTGTGTTAGTAAAGCTGCAGTCTGGGAGAGCTAGTAGGTGTTATCCACAGAGTGCTTATAGGATTGTTTGGGGTGAAAAAGATCTCCAAGACTGTGGAGGTGTCCTGATTTAATTCTGACAGGAGGAAAGCTCATTCCGTGGCTTGTTCTCCAATGAGAGTGATGAAAAAGCATAGTCTGTAGCAGTAAACAACAGTAAACAGGCCTCAGCTCTGTTGGCATCATCCATGATGAGGTTTGTCCTCACCGTGGCTTTGCACTGGTTTATCTAGAGAGGCCTTTTAGCTTTCCCAGAGGGTTACATGAGGACACCAAGGAAATTAGGGGCTGCCTGCACTGCTGGTGGCTAATTCTCCTGTTGACTGTTTTCTGCAGGTGGCTGCTGCCTCTCAACTGCAGCCTGGAGATGTGACCTGCCGGTTTGGCACTCTGCACCTTCACTGTGCTGTTAGATCCCACCAGCAGAGTGTCTCCCAGGCTGAGAAATCACTGCCAAGCACAGGAGAGCTCCAAAAGGTTGGGAAAGTGTTCACAACACCAAAAAAAAAAAAAAAAAAGGATCAGTACAGGATTCCAGCTATGGGCACCAGTATAAAAGGATGGAAGAGAACAGAGATGAGCTGGGCTGCATTAATTTTGAGGGACTGGGGTATTTTCACTGCGGGGTGTTCATCCTAGAGGAATATGGTGTGTCCATTCTGGAAAGGCTGTCTTTGAAGGTCATGCTCCAGCAAAGTGATTCTTCTGTGCCCAGTTGTGATACCATCACTTGGTTGTGTGGAAGAGGAGGATGCTCAGTGCGAGCTTTCCTCTGTGCCTGCCCCTAGCGACCTGCTGCAGGTGAAGAAGGGGTCCTAGATATGGGTGGGTCTCTATGGTTCCCGTTCAAGGGATCCTTGGCACTGCACTAGCAGCCTCACAGCCCTGGCACAGGGAAATATTGCCATCAGCTATTTTATCTCCAGCAGGGACAAAACATTGGCTGTGCTGTGTTCACTGGTGGGTCTCCAGTAAGATGTAGGATCTGCTGACAGGTGCAAGAAGGAGCCAGTGTCTCTGTCTGCCATAGTGAGGGACATTTTGCAGCTTCAGGACTTCCTGAGTTGGAAGTTAATCTGTAACTTGGTGTTTAATAATCCTTGGTGGACTTCTTCCAGTGGGCCTAAACATTTATGTTCTGGGCCCTTCTCATGCCCTGCTGCAGGGAGCTCAGTGTGACAGAGCTGGAGATGTGCTTCAGGAATGTTGCAAAGCTTTTGGTTTTCCTGCTATGTTGAGTTTTTGTGGTTACTTCTAGGCCCTCCTGCATCCCCTGACCTTTCTCTGGTAGGAGGAGCACCTTGCAGTCCTGCTTCTGATGTCCTCTGCTCCTTTCTGAATAATCTGGGACAGGGCAGTCTGCTCCTGTAGAGGACATCAGGCCAGGGCTGGGTGAGCTACTATGCAAAGTATTGAGCTGCTGCTGGGGTTTGGTGTGAGTCCCACCAGGCTCTGCTTAATAATTTTACATTTTCAGCTCTGTCAAAAAGCAGAGCTGGGCTCAAAGAGCTGATCTGAGCTAGCCAAGATGCTCTTCCCCAGTGCTCTGCTTTCACTGCCTGTGAATCACAGAGTCAGAGAAACATTTTCACTGGAAAAGACCTTTAAGATCATCCATTCCAACTGTTCTCTAACTTTACCAAGCCTGGTGGTAAACCATGTCCCTCAGCACCACATCTCTGCCTCTTTTGAACACCTGCAGGGATGGGAATTCAAACACCTCCCTGGAGAGCTTGTTCCAGGGTTTCGCAACCCTTTTACTGAAGAAGTTTATTCTAATTGCCAAATTTCCCAGGTGCAACTTAAGGCTGTTTCCCCTTGTGCTATCACTTGTTACACCAACCCCCACCTCACTCCAGCCTCTTTTCAGGCAGTTGTAGTGAGGCAGAAGGTTTCACCTCAGCCTCCCCTTTTCTAGGCTGAACAGCCTCAGTTCTCTTAGCTGCCACTCACCAGACCTGTTCCTCAGACCCTTCACCAGCTTCATTGCTCTTCTCTGGACCCTTTCCAGTACCTCAGTGTCCTTCTTGTAGTGAGGGGCCCAAAACTGAACTCAGTATTTGAAGTGTGGCCTCAGCAGTGCCGAGTACAGAGGGACAATCCTTTCCCTACTCCTGCTGCCCAACTGTTGCTGATTCAGACCAGGATGCTGTTGACCTTCTTGGCCACCTGGGCACACACTGTCTCATTTTAGCCAGCTGTCAAATTGGCACCCCCAGGTCCTTTTCTCCTGGGCAGTTTCCAGTTGCTGTTCCCCAGGGTTGTTGAGTCACAACAGTGACAGTGCGGGACCCAGCACTTGGTCTTGTTGAACCTCATCCCACTCACCTTGGCCCATCGATTCAGCCTGGGCAGGTCCCTCTATAGAGCCTTCCTGTCCTCAAGCAGATCAGTTAACCCTCCCAGCTTAGTGTCACCTGCACATCTGCCAGAATACCTTACATGTATCCCATCTGAGTACCTAATTGGCATGTCCACACCCCCTTTGTGTGCAGAGCTGATGTTCTGACGTTTCTCTCTCCCCTGGGTGTTTATCTTCTCTCCTCCTGCAGTCCAAGAGCTGGGGCTATTTTAGCACAGTAAACATATTTCTGACAGTTAGTGACATGAATAAATCCTTTTCCTCTCCTCCCCCTAGTTTATAATTTAAGGGGAGCAGATGATTAAATCCAGCAGAGCTGATTTGAACTCTGTCAGCAGGAAGAGGGCGGCTGGTGGAGGTCTGTCAGGCCATTGAGTTTGTGTTCATCAGCATCTTGAGAGAAACAGAGATGCCAGCTGCTTAGAAACATCTGGGTTTGGTTGTTCTCACTCTTCCCCCACCACTGCTATTCTGTCTTTCTCTGGTTTTTTTGAGAATTTAGCATTTCTGACTCTAAATGTTGGGTGACAGCTTGGTTTCTCCTCTTCTACTCAAGCACTGCAGCCCTGCCAGGGTATTGGGTTGGAGTCCAAGCAAGGGTTGGCCAGAGGAGTTAAAAAACACAGGCTGGTTTCTGGTTTCTGAAGGAGAAACTCCTTCTACTTGGGGCTGAGATCTGGTTAGTGTAGTGCCAGCATGAGGCAGGGATGGCAAGCCAGGGCCCCTCTGTGCAAAGGGAGAAGCTGTTTTCCTAACCTCGGTGGCATGGAAACACAAGCAGCCAAAGCCAAAGAAGCCCCAGTAGGGTTAATTAAGTGTTGCATTTAAAAGGCAGAATCGAATGGAATTGCTTTGCATTTATTGAAGGTAGCTTTTCCTGCTGTTGAGGGTGGCATGAGGATTGAGGACCTGTGCTGTTTGGGATTGGAAGGCAATCTGGAGTGGTGCGTCTGTGTGGGTGGGAATTGAGAGTAGCTGTGAGCTCCTCTGAGCAGTGTTTTTGCTCCCCAGAAGGCAGTGGGGTATAGACAGGGTCATGAAAGGTGCAGTGGTGGAGGGTCCCCTCCTCACTATCTTCTTTCCTGGTGCATCTGTAAAGCCAGTACCCCCTGCACCAGGGCATGTTAGGAAGTGACCTACTGGAAAGAAACTCAACAGAGAAGGACCTGAGAGTGATGGTGGACAACAAACTCATTATGAGCCAGCAATGTGCGCCTGTGGCAAAGAAAAGCCAATGGTATCCTGGGGTGCCTTACAGTGAGTGTGGTCAGCAGGTCAAAGGAGGGACTTCTCCCTTTCTACACTCACCTAAGGAGGCTGTATCTGGAGTAGTAGGTGCAATCTGAGGTTCCTCAGTTTCAAGAGAGACAAAGAACTACTGGAGAGAGTCCAGAAGAAAAGCTGCTAAGGGGCCTGGAACATCTCTGTGAGGAGGAAAGGCTGAGAGCCCTGGGGCTGTTGAGCCTGGAGAAGAGAGGGGGGATCTGATCAGTGATTGGCAAGAGCTAAAGGGTAGGGAGGCAAGAGGGTGGAGCCAGGCTGTTTTCAGTGGTGCCCAGTGACAAGGGGTAGCAGGCACAAACTGGAACCCAGGAGGTTCCATCTGAACATGAGGAGAAAATTCTTTGGTGTGTGCATGCTTGGAGCCCTGGAGCGGGCTGCCCAGAGAGGTTGTGGAGTCTCCTCCTCTGGAGAGATTCCAAACCCACCCAGACATTGTGATCCCGAGCAGCCTGCTTTAGCACTGGGGTTGGACTAGATGATCCCCAGAGGTCCCTTCCAGCCCCCAACACACTGGGATTCTGGGATTCTCTAACCTGCCACTGGAAATAATCGCCGCTGTTTCCTGTGGTCCGGATGCCATCGAGACTGGAAAATTCAGAGTAATCTTGTTTGGTGTCTGCCTGCACCTTGCTGGAGGGGAGTTCTGTTCCACTAACAAAGAGGCAGCAAATGTGTGCCAAAATGAGCTGCTTAATGCAGAAAGCACTGCAGGCTCCTTCTCAAGGCATCAAAACAAAGCTCCTAGCCTCACCTGGTCACACCCTCACTGCCGAAAAATTTAGTGGGATAGATGATGCCTGGTGGCATTCTGGCCTTAGAGGATGACTTGCAATATTTCAGGTGTTGCTGAGACTGTCCTTTCACCTGCCTGTCTTTTCCCTTCAGTCTTCTGTGCTCCTGATGACTGAGTTGATTATCTTTGCTATTTCTAATCCTTTTTTTTTTTTGGTCCCCTTTGGAGCTTGATTTCTGCTGGGGGGCAGATGGAAAAGGTCAGGCTCTCACTGGTGAAGCTTATTTAATTTATTTGCTGCATCTGTGAGCAAACTTGCATTATATGTTGCAAGCATGGACCACCATGACCCTCCTGGACATGTGAGCCCTCATAGTTGCCACTTTATTGTTTCTATTCTCCCTTCTGACCCAGTATTCCCAGGTTTACCTCTCCTACAAGAGAGAAGCTTTAGTGGGTTCCAAACAGTAAATAAAGCTGACATTTGCAGCCGTCAATCTGATACAACAGGAGGAAGGTGCAGCAGCACTTCTTTGTTTGGGCTCCTTTCCACTCTTTATTTAAAGCCTTTTAATTTTTAAAAATNCCCGCCCTTCTTCCAAAACCCAACCCACCAGTTTGCATTCAGAATAATGCAAACCATTATAAATAGGCAGATCTGCAGGGATATAATCAAGCTAAATTGCCCATTGTTCCTCGCACCAGAGATGATTTCTTGCCTCTGCTCTCTGGGTTGGGTTGTTGTCTGGGAGTAGGGGAAACGTGTTCTCTCTTGATTCCACTCAGAAAGCTCTGCAGCAGCAGCTGCTCATTGCAAAGCTGAGTTTTGCTCTGGTTTATGCTGCACGTCAAGCAAATGTTTTTTGGTGGCTTGTATGCTGCCATTCGAATTGTCTGGTGAGCACTGTCCAATGGACTTCTGCCCTTCTCTTGCTGCAGCCAAACCAACCTGTAAAGCAGACACATCTCAGGGAGCTTGCTGCGGACAGACAGGAAGAAGTCTTGCAACAGGTCAAAGCAGCAGCCTGCCAGGGAAACTGCTCTGACTTGGGAATGGTGAAACTCTCTCTGCCTGCAGATGGTATGCAATAAGCTCTTGGATTTTAATGACTTGCTGCAATTTATCCTATTGAAAGTAGCTGAGCCTGTAAAGAATTGGTAGCTGATGCTGAAGTCTCCAAAACAGATCATAAAGCTTTATTTAATACTTGGATAGCTTCTTTTCGTTTTGATTTCCCTCAGCTTTGTTCTACATGAATGCAGCATAAAAGTTCTTAGAACTGTGGAATCACAGATTGGTTTGGGTTGGAGGGACCTTTTATAGATCACCTAGTCCAACCCCCTTGCAGTCAGCAGGGACAGCTGCAACTAGAGCAGGTTGTTCAGAGCCCCAGGCAACCTGGTCTGCAATGGTTCCAGGGATAAGACTTCTACCACTTTTCTGGGAAACCTGGGACAATGTCTCAGCACCCCCAGTGTCCAAAGTTTATTCCTTCTCTCTAGTGTGAATCTCACTCCATCACTCCTCGTCCTGTCACAACAAGCCTTGCTCAAAAGTCTGTCCCCAGCTTTCTTACAGACCTCCTTTACCTACTAAAAGGCCACAGTAAGGTCTCCTGGAGCCTTCTCTGAGCTGAGCAACCCCAGGTCTCTCAGCCTGGAGAGAGCAATGCTTTTATTGAATTAGAGGATTGTGGAGGTGGCTTTCAAGTTGGGCAGCAGCTCTGTGGCCTTCTGATTTTTCACCTAAATCTGATATTTTTTATTTTCTTACTGATTTGGTTGGGTTTTATGTCACTGGCCAGTGCTTGGAGAAGTGCAGGTGTCTTCAGTTACACCATGACAATGCAGCTTGCCATGAAAACAGCACAACAAAGGCAAAGCCCTTGTGGTTAGGGAAGACAAGTGTTGCCTGATGATGTCACTTTAGTCCCCAAATATGGTCTTTTAATTGTTTGTTCTGAATGTGTGCTTCTTTTGCATTGTTTTCCTCTCCTCTTTTGCTCTATGCAGAGCAACCTTTGCTGAGGAACAGGAGCATCCTGAGGGTTAAGTGACCTAATTTAATCTGTGCTGCTTTCTTCTTCCTGACCTCAGCAGGCAGAGACCCTGAACTGAAAAGTATATAAAAAGATCCTAATTAGCACAGGATAAATAATAGAAGAAGGCCTTGTGTGGCACCTACTTGAATGCTCCACAGCATCCTTTCCTCCCCCCTACCCCTGCCTTTTTTTTTTTTATTTTTTTTTTTAAACTTACTTTGTTTTGGCTTAGTTCTTGGTAGGAAGTAAAATTCCGGGGTGGAGTTAGAGTTCTCATCAAAGAGTTGTGTTGTTTGGACATGTTGACAAGTCACTGATGTCCTTGTCAGCTGTAAATGTCAGCCTGACTGTCAGCAGGGAGCTATGTATGAGAGAGGTGGAAGTGTCTGGTCTCACTCTCTGCCTTCTTGTGTGACCTACCTGTGACAGGCAGGAAAGTCTTGCTTTGATAAGTGGCTAGGAAGGTCATTGGCTTATAGTTGAGCATGACCTTGAGTCTTCTAGGGTGCAAAGATGTTGTCTCGTCCCATCGCAAGCTTTCTCAGAAAGTCCCACAAGGAGAAGATGCTCTTAACCTGCCTTCAACTTCTCTTCCACGGAAGAGAGAGACCCCTGAAAAGATGATATTTGTGTGTGACCAGCATTGCAGGGCTCCTGACGAAAGAGCTTGGATCTGGGGATGTTTAATTTGAAAAAGAGGAGGCTAAGGGGAGACCTCATTGCTGTCTACAACTACCTGAAGGGACATTGTGGAGAGGCTGCTGCTGGTCTCTTCTCACAGGTAATTGGAGACAGAAAAAGGGGGAATGGCCTCAAGCTGAGACTGGGTAGGGTTAGTCTGGACATTAGGAAAAAGTTTTTCATGGAGAAAGTGGTCAGGGACTGGAATGAGCTGCCCAGGGAGGTGGTTGAGTCACCCACCTTGGATGTGTTTAAGGGTCATTTGGATGTGGTGCTTAGGGGTATGGTTTAAGGTGAATCTTGTAGAGTAGGGTTATAGGTTGGACTTGGTGATCCTGAGGGACTTTTCTAACCTGGATGTTTCTGTGGTTCTGTGATCTGGGATGGGCCTCATCCCAGTTTGTAGCATCAGTTGATGAAAAACTCACCATGATCCAGCAATGGTCATTGGTAGCCCATAAAGCCAAAGAGTATCCTGGGCTGCATCCACGGAAGTGTGACTAGCAGGAAAAGAAAAGGGATTCTGCACCTCTGCTCTGCCCTGGTGAGACCCCGCCCTAGAGAACTGCATCTGGTTTTGGAGCCCTCAACACAAGAAGAACATGAAACTGTTGGAGTGGGTCCAAAGGAGGCCACAAAGTTCATAAGAATGCTGAAGACCCTCCCCTGTGGGGTGACAGGCTGAGAGGGTTGGGACTGCTCAGCCTGAAGAAGACAAGGTGCCAGGGAGAACTTATAGATAGTGACCGTCTGGTATCCAAAGGGAGCTACAAGAAAGCTGGAGAAGGACTTTTGACAAGGGCTTGTAGTGATAAGAAGAGGGACAATGGCTTTGAGCTGGAAGGGGGCAGATTTGGACTGGAGATAAGGAAGAAATTTTTTAGAGTGAGGGTGGTGAGATGCTGGAACAGGTTGCTCAGGGAGGTTGGAACTAGATGATCTTTAAGGTCCCTTCCAACCCAAACTACTCTATGATCTTTGGCCAAAATCCCTGGCGAGCCAGGGTGGGAGGAAGAGTTTTACTGGGCATTCGGGGAACTCTTTCCTTTACCTGCAATTGCTGGGCTGAACCTTTTTTTCTACTGCTGTTTTCCTAACCTATCTCAGGGCTCCTAATGGCAGTGATTACACCAAATGCGGCACATTTCATGCGCTGCGAAAATGATTTTTAGGCCCAGCTGCCTATCTCAGTGCTTGGGGGGTCGTTAGAAACACTGCTTTTTAGAAGAAAGGCTTTTCCTATCCTCTCCACTCCATTTTCAGTGCTGCCTTAACCTGCAAAGTAGTAAAATTGCTGACTTTATTATGTTGCATTAATTAATTATCTCTATAGCAACATGCACTGGTGCCATAAATACGGGAATTCAGCAGCACAGCTGGATGGAGGAAGAGCTAATAGATAAATGGGCAGAATTATTTTTTTTTTCCCCCCTCAGTGCTCAAATATGTTGTTAAGGAAACAGAAGATTAGTAAAAGAGTAGCATTTTGCATAGTTTCTCTCTTGATGTCCTGTTCCCCTTTCAACAGAACCTTCTCCATTACACAGGTCCTTTATGTTCCTTCTAGAGAAGTTTTCCAAGCTGATTTGCCTTTCAGCCTCCTCAAAGCACTTAATCTCCTGCTTGCTTTTGATACATGGAAATGCAGGCAGCAGGACTTCTCCCTGCAGCAGGAACCCCTTGGGCTTCAGCAAAACCACCCTGCTGGGGGTGGTTCTTCAGGGGGAGGAAGGATCTTTGAAAGGGAATGCAGTGAGTTTTGGCACTGCGTGAAGGTGACACCGCGTGAGACAGGAGGCATCAAGAGGCAGAGGAGATGAGGAAAGTAAATTTTGGTTTTGAGAAATCTGAGGATGCTCTGCTCCTCTTCACGTGTGTGTGAGTAGTTCTGACATCTACATCAGAGGAGGTTGGAGTGAGGTGGGACTCGATCTCTTCTCACACGCAGCAAGTGAAAGGACAGAGGAAACAGGATCAAGTTGTGTCAGGAGAGGTTCAGATTGAATGTTAAGGAAAATTTCTTCACAGAAAAGGTTTTCAGGCATTGGAACAGGCTGCCAGGGGGGTGGTGGAGTAGCCACCCCTGGAAATATTTAAAAGATGCATGGATGTGGTGCTGAGGGATGTCATTTAGTGGCTTAGCAGTAGTGATGGGATTCTGAGCTCTAGGCAAGTGGTTGGTCTGTGACTTGAACTCAGTCTTTTCCAGTCTCAACAGCTCTATGACTCTTTGACTTGTCCAGCTTTTAGGAATGCTGGGTTATCTCTGGAAGACCTGGCTGGGTTATCTGCAGAAGTCCTGGCTGGGCTACGCTGCTGACTCCTCCCTGTCTCGGTGCTACTGTCCCAGATAAAAGGCAGCAGAAAGGTGTTTGTATGAACGGTGCCTGTGCTTGGTGCTTGCACTAAGCCTGCTGGATCAGGGCTCAGAGAGGGACTCTCCCTGCCTCCCATTAATTTGTTGTACCTGTTGTGGCATCTTAGAAATGCAGCAGCAATGGTTTGTGATGAGGGCTGCAGAAATAGGCTGGGAAAAGGGCTAAGGAGTTGCTTCAAGGGAAGAAAAATGGTAGGAGGATGCTGTAATTGCACTGCAGGTCTAAAACTCCCCAGNTAATGTCAGTCCATTTGCTGCACAGTTTTGTTTTGCTATTTGTTTGCCACCAATGGCTGTGAAGCTAATCAATTCTTACCCATCCAGTGAAGTGCTTGAGAAGTAACAACACTCTCCACTGAATAATTTATCCAGTTAATCTATTTTGAATTTTTTTTTTTTTTTTTTTTTTTTTATGGACATTTGGCAGGTCCCAAGCAGGGCATGGTAAGCTTGTGTGGAGGAGTCTGTCTGTGCAGGGCTGCTGTTTATTTTTGTGTGGATGTGCTTGGTGGGGTGAAGAGCTCCTGAACTCAGAGTGTTTCAGCATGCCAGACACTCTTGTGCTCTGCTTCATACAGAAAACTTAGTTTTGTGCTGAGAGTGCAGCAGAGAAAAACCGTGGTGCAGATGTGATGGATGCTGTCAAGGTAGCTGTTAGGATGAAGATGTTGAGGGTTAAGACCCTTCTTTGGACCAACTCAGGTAATTTTCCACCCTGGGAAAAGAAGATCCAAAACGTTGCTGCTCTGTGCTGTATTTGCTGCTGCATCTAAGTGAGGGCAGCTCTCACTCTGAATGCAGGACACTGCAGAAACCTCACATTAAATATCATAGAATCATAGACTGGTTTGGATTGGAAGGGGCCTCTAAACGTTGTCTAGTCCTACCACCCTTGCAGTGAGCAGGGGCATCTGCAACTAGAACAGGTTGCTTGAAGTCCTGAACAACCTGACCTTAAACGGTGCCAGGGATGGGAACCCTGCCACCTCTCTGGGCAACCTGGGCCAGTCTCTCACCAACCTCAGTGTCAAACATTTTTTCCTTGTCTCCAGTCTGAATCTCTCCCTTTTGGTTTCAAACCATCACCCCTTGTCCTGTCACAACAGGCCCTGCTAAAAGGTCTGTCCCCAGTTTTCTGATTAACTCCTTTAAGAATTTAAATGCCACCAGAAGGTCTTCCTAGAGCCTTTTCTTCTCCAGGCTGAACAAGCCTAACTCTCCCAGCCAGGCCTCACAGCAGAGGGTTTCCAGCCCTCCAGTCATTGCTGTGTCCTCCTCTGGTCCTGCTCCAACAGGACCATGTCTCTCCTGTGCTGAGGACTCCAAGGATGGCCTCAGCATGGCAGGGTGGGGTCTCAGCAGAGCAGAGGAGCAGAATCTCCTCCCTCGCCCTGGTGCCCACACTGCTGGGGTTCTGGGCTGTGAGGACATGGTCCAGCTCTTCCCCCACCAGCACCCCCAAGAGTTTCCCCGCAGGGCTGCTCTGCAGCTATTCATCCCCCAGTCTGTGTTGATACTGGGGTTTGCTCTGCCTCAGGTGCAAGATTTCTGAAGCCTGGCTGACATCCTGTCCCTCACTCATGTGCCACTCAGCTTGATGCCATTTGCAAACCTGCTGAGGGTCCTACTGTCTATGTCATTGGTGGAAATATTAAAGTGTATGTATGGACCCCTGAGGGACATTACCTGTCCCCAGGCCTTGAGATGTGTGCAGGAAGAGTTAAGCTGCCTGTTTCTCTAGCAATTACCAACCTTGATATCATGGCAGTGTTTTTATTTCCATAGCAAAGTGTTTATTTTGGTAGGGTGTCCGAAATTTCAGCTGTTCTGAAAACACTGAGATTTCACAGCCAGCATTTCATGCTCCCAGCAGAGGAGGAGATGAGATACTCAAAGAATCTCTGTTCTTATTGCAGCACTGCAACTTACCAGCCAAGTTTTCCAAAAAAGAGCCCATTTTTGCTGACAGAAATGGGGTTTGCTGATGTGCCTGAAGAGAAGGATAGCAACAGAGAAGATATTCCTCACTGGGTCCAAGCCTTTCCCATTTTATCTTCCTTTTCCATATGTTTCCTCTGTAATGAGAGGAATTATTTATCATTAGAGTGATATGTAACTTAAAAAAACCCAACAAACCAACAACCAAAACCAACCACTAAAGTTAAAAACTAATGAATGCTTAAATTAATTTGCTGACAAAAATAAATGTCTGTCACTTCAGATCCTATAATTTTAATTGGAGTGGGCTTGGGCTTAATTAACATGTATTGATTAGACATCTCTAGGTGGGTGGGCTGCATGGCAACATGGGGAGAAATCCTCCTCACAGACAAAGGTGTGTTAAGATTTGCTGATAAGACTCTGAAGAATGGTCTGGTGAAGAGACAGAGAAAGCTCTTTTTATAACAAAATAACTCTGAAGGACTGGATGCCATCCAGAGGCACCTAGATGGGCTGAAGAGAATCTCATGAGGCTCAATAAGGCAAAGTGCAAGGTCCTGCACCTAGGCTGGGTCAAACCTCTGTATCAACACAAGCTGGGGGATGTGGAAATGCAGCAAAGGGTTTGGGGGTGCTGGTGAATGAGAAGCTGGACAAGAGCCAGCAGTGTACACTTGCAGTCCAAAAGGCCAATGGCAGCCTGGGCTGCATCAAAAGCATCGTGGCCAGCAGGTTGTGAGAGGTGATTCTGCCACTCTGCTCTGTTGAGACCTCACCTGGACTATTGTGTCCAGCTCCGGAGCCCTCAACACAAGAAGAACGTGGTCCTGATGGAGGAGCTCCAGAGGAGGGCCAGGAAAATGATCAGGGGGCTGGGGCAGCTCTCCCATGTGGATAGCTGGAGTTGTTCAGCCTGGAGAATAGAAGATTCCTCAGAGACCCAAAAGCAGGGATGGAGGTGAGACTGCCTCCTTGTCCAGCAGTGGCCTCACACCTTCCCTGCTCTGCCTTTTTCTACTGGTAGATTTGAAGAAGCCCTTCTTGTTCTCTTTTACTTCCTTTGCCAGCTTCAGTTCCAAGAGGGCTTTGGCCTTCCATGTTGCCTTCCTACATGCCTTGACAACTTCTCTCTAGTTCTCCCAAGTGAGAAATCCTTTCTTCCATGAGTTGTAACTTCCTTTCTTCTCTGAGATTTCCTTCAGGTCTACCTGATTTTTTACTCAGGGGAGCACACCTAGCTTGGGCTTGGAGGAAGTGGTCTTCAAAAATTAACCAACTTTCTTGGGCTCCTTTACCCTCTAGAGCCCTAGCCCATGGGATTTCTGTGTGCATGTCTCTGAAGAGCACAAAGTTAGCTCTGCAGAAGTCCAGGGTTGTAATTCTACTTGTTGGTCTGATTCTACCCTGTGGTAAACTCCACTATGTCATGATCACTGTCCTCAAGGTTGTTCCCAACCTTAATGTCCTCAACCAGTCCCTCTCTGTTAGATCTTAGAGATCTCCTGAAAGGCCACCAGAAGGTCTCCCTGAAGTCTTCTCTTCTCCAGGCTGCATAACCCCAACTCTGGCAGCCTGGCAGAACAGCAGAGGGGATCCAGCCCTTGCATGATGTTTTTTTTGTCCTACTTTGATCCCCCTCCAGCAGATCCATGCCTTTTTTTTTCAGTTGCAACTCAACTTGACATTTCTTGTCTTGCAGTGTGGCAAAGGCATTAAAAAAGCAGCTGACTCTTTAGGTAGTGACATTTCATGGCCTGTATGAATCATGTTTGAGCCACTGGACACTTGTCTGGGAAATCTTTCACTGCTGTCATGCAGGAACACCAATCCTTTCCACAACCACCTATCCTCTGGGCTTGGTCTCTTCTCCCTAGTATCAGGTGATACAACAAGAGAAAATTTTTGGTCTGAAATGGTGCCAGGGGAGGTTTAGGTTGGATATTTTCTTGACTGCAAGAGTGGTTAAGCATTGGAATAGTCTGCCCAGGGAGGAGGTTAAGTCACCATCCCTGGAGGTGTTCAAGAAGCCTGTGGAGATGACACTTTGGGGTATGGTTTAATGACCAAGGTCCTCTTATGTTGACAATTTGATTCAATGATCATAGAGCTTTTTTCCAACCCAAACAATTCTGTGATTTCGTATCAGCCTATGTAGCCACTGAAGTGATCCCATAAGTGATGACTACTTCTCCCAGCTGTGCAGACTGCTCTTTTTACCAGCCACAACAGGAGATGGTTTAGCTCTTGGGTTTCAGGGGTTCCTGAGCATTTTCAGGCAGGACCAATATTTTATCCATCTTTCATATTCCACAGAGCATGATCTGTTCCTGTGTGCATGAGGATGTCTTTGCTCCTTCTGAATTGCACTAATTCAAGTATCCTTTTTTGTCCTAAGTGCCCTTCAGGAGGGGTATTTTGATTCATCCAGCAGGGCTTGGTAAATGGAGACTCCTCATCCAACTTGTCAAGTCCACCCCTGACCTTGTCCTTTTTGATTAATGCAGAGCACAGACAATGCCTTCCTGGAGACTTATTTTTGTCCTTTTTTCCCCCAATATATTGAATAAATTCTACATCAGGAAAGAAAGTAACTTGTGATAATGAACCATCAGTGGCTATTTAAGATTGTTTTAATGGGTCACATCAGTGTAATCTACACTTTTTGCTGGGAAAGATTGTAGTGGGCCATAACCTTAATTCATACTTATGTCAGAAGAAAATAGGCAGTGGAGATGGCTCAGAGAGAACATTTCCCTACTAAGCAGCCAGATATAAATGCGCAGATCATCTAGAAACTTGCCTGGATTTGGAGCTGGGCTGGCTGTGGATTTACTTATCCAAGACATTTCTCTCGATCATGGCAAAGCTCCTTAATCATGTTTTTTCCCCCCCAGGATGTAACCTAAGAAGATAAGTCCTCATGGCTCCAGAAGTGGGCAAGGCAGAGCAACTCCGCAACCACTCAGGGCAGCCATCTCTGTTGCTCTGTCAGAACATAAAGAATTGTCTCCTCGTGTTGAGGTGGAACCTCCTGTGCTCTAGCTGATATCTGTTGTTCCTTGTCCTATTACTGGTGCTTTCTTCTTGGCACCCACCCCTCAGGTATTTATAAACATTGATCAGATGATCACCTCTCAGCCTTCTCCTCTCAAGACTGAACAGCCCCAGGTGTCTCAGTCTTTCTTCACAGGAGAGATGTTCAAGTTCCACAATCATCCTCATAGGTCTCTGTTGGACTCTCTCCAGCAGATCCCTGTCTCTCCTGAACTGGGGAGTGACGTTTCTTCTAAGGTCCAACCTAAAATTCCCCTGGTGCAACCTGGGCACCTTTTGTCCTCTCACTTGTCACTTGGGAGAAGAAACCAATCCTCACCTGGCTCCAGCCTCCATTCAGGAAGTTGAGAGTGAGGAGGTCTCCCCATTCAGCCTCCTTTTCTCCAGGCTAATAACCCCGGCTCCTCACAAGACCTGTTCTCCACGTTATCTACAAGAGGAGAAGGATGAAACTGGTATTTAAACCCATTCCTCCTGGCCATGACAAGCAATTCTGTCTTGATCCAGGGCTGCAGGTAGATGAGATGAAGTTGCAAGTTCACTCGGTCAGGACAGATGAGAGTAGAGGGGACAAATGAGTGGAGCTGTCTGTGTGAGGCTGGGAGGAAGGGACAAACATGACTAACAATGCCTGAATGATTTGCAGAAAAATGATTTCTTAAACAAACTTCGCCTTTATGGAGGGAAACTGTCAAGGGCCACCGTGCAAGTTTTCTGATGTGTTCATGAGTCAGAATTATTTAATGAGGAAATGAGGCAGCCATCCCCCAGGCCTTCCAGTCGGGTTACCCAAGGGACCAATGCTCCACTTGGCAAGAGAGAAACTCCAAACGCTGTCTCCAAGCCAAGAGCCAGCTTGCTGCTGAGGTTGCCCTGAGTTCTTCTGGATAAAATCAGGCTCCTTAATTTGAGGCTTTTTGATCACAGGGGGTATGTGTGCAGTGCCCTCAGATGTGAAACCCGGATGCCCAAAAGGGTGTTGGTAGTGCAAGCCTGCAAGCATTGACACCAGTGCTCTGCCTCTCTATTTCCAGTGATTCATGTCTGTACACACTTTATAGTCTTCCTTTTCTGGTCCACTGTCTTGGGTTTTTTATGCTCTTCACATCAACCCTTTTGATACAGCTGCAAGAAGAATAATTTCTTCAGCCAATTGTTCACTGTGATTAGTAGAATGCCTCCTCCCTTTTTGCCTCCTCCCTTTTATGTTTTCCTAAGCTTACATCAATGCATTTGTTGAAAACTAGGGTATCAGGTCAACTGAAATTATTAGTGTTGAACTCAACAACAACAAAAAAATGACAACAGAAAGTAGCAATTGAAAAAAAAAAAACAAAACCCCCCCTCAAACCACTGCTTTGTGCACGTTTGAAATGAGATGCTCTGACTTCTGCTTTTTGAAGTTATGTCTGGAACCAAAATGAAGATAATGCTAACTTAAGAAAACACAACCAAACCCCAAAATGTTTGATTTTTTCTCATTTTCCTTCTTGATTTAAATCTTGTTTAGGAAGAAATAAGCAAAATTTTGTCTTCAGTTGCTGACCAAAACCACCTAAATAACATAAATCCATGAATTAAAACGGTTATGAAATGGGCAAAGCTCCCATGAACAAACAAAAAAACCAAAAAAACAAGGCAAAAGGCAAGCATTTGACATTGTCATTCTAGCAAATATTTGTGGGTGTTTTTTTTTTGTTTTTTTTTTTCCATTTGATTGCCCAGGAAAACATTTCTTGAATGCCTAATCCCTTTGGCTTCTCTCCTTCTAGATGAGTTAGACCATTTCTCTCCCTAAACAGGGAAGCTCCTTCATGAGGACTGCTTAAACCTGTAGACTTGTGAGTGAGGCCCAGCTGGGGAAATTCTCTCCTCTCCATTGTCCATCCTCTCTTCCTCAGGTACTTGGATAGATGCTTCATGCTGTGACCAGTCCACTAAAGTTCAGGATGAGTCCGTGAAGTGTAGCTGGAACTCTCACTGCTCTAAAAATGGAGAATAAGCCACCAGTGAAATACAGGAAAAATGGGAAAGAGAACATCTGAGCAGTCCTCAGGCTGCCCTCCTACAGAAGAGGATTGACTCAAAGGAACTCTTGCAGTACCTGGACCTATCTTGAATCATTTTTTGCATGGCAAAGGCACACTGAAAAACTGCATGCCACAGTGGCTGGTGGAAGTAGAATATCTGGAGGGGAGGTGACACATGGCCTGAGCTGCAGGGTGGGTACCAAGGACCTGGACTTTGCTGCACTTCTGCTGTGGGAAAGCTTTGCTGATGGGCAGTTGTGAGATCCAGTCCAGGAGAAAGGGGCTTGGCACAGGCAGGCAGCTGGTCCAATCCACTCCTAGGAGGACAAAATCCCTGCTCAGTGGGGAAGTTGTGGGCAGGCAACAGCCCCCAGGGGTGGCAGAGAATCACAGAATAGTTTGGCTGGGAAAAGACCTTTCAGATCATCAAGTCCACCCCGAGCATAGGTCACCACTAACCTATGTCTCTCAGCACCACATTTCCACAGCTTTCAAACACCTCCATCTATGGGAACTCCACCACTGCCCTGAGCATCCTGGGCCAGGCTTTGACAACCCTCAAGGGAAAGAAATTGTTCCTCATGGCCAACCTAATCCTCCTGTGGGACAACTTCAGGCTGTTTTCTCTCATCCTGTCGTTTGTTCCTTGGGACAAGAGACCAACCCCCACCTACCTAAGGAGTTGTAGACAGCAATGAGATCTCCCTTCGGCCTCCTTTTCTCCAAGCTGAACAACCCCATGTCCCTCACCTGCTCCTAACCAGCCCCGTTCTCCAGATCATTTATGACAATCACTGCTCACTGTGCAGGTCTAACTCCCATTAGCATGTCCAGGGAGCAGCAAAATGCCTCCTGCCTGAGTGGAAATTGTAGATTTGAAGAATTAAGTGAAAGAGGACCATGTTTCTCCTCACTTGCCCAACAAGGAGATTCATGAAGTGGCCAGGTGAGTTGGGTGGAACTTGTAGCCTTTTCATCATATTGATGGGTGGATTGATTTTGTTGCTGATACTATGCTTAAGAGTTTCATTAAATCAGGAGCTCACTCTCTGCAGTGCTTCCTTGCTGCCCATCCAGCTTCTTAAAGCCTTGTGTGCTGGTGAGTTGACCCTGACTGGATACCAGGTGCCCATTAAACCTTCTCCTCAGGTGGACAAGGGAGAGAGAATGTAACAAAAGGCTCATGGGTCAAGATAAGGACAAGAAGAGGTCATTCAATTACTGTCATAGACAAAACAGACTCAGCTGGGGGAATAAGTTTAATTTATTGCCAATCAAATCAGAATAAGGAGAAGTGAACCCAAATGGTGGAATGCTTCCCCTCTACCTCTCCCTTCTTTCCAGGTTTCACTTCACTGTGTTCTCCCCTACTGCAGTGCAGGGGGATGAGGACTGAGGATTCTGGTCAGTTCATCACATGTGGTCTTTGCTCCTTCCTCCTCAGAGTGAGGACTCCTCATGCTCTTCCTTTGCTCCAGTCTGGGTACCCTTCCCATGGGATACAGTCCTCCATGAATTTCTGTAACGTGAGTCCTTCTCATAGGCTGTAGTTCTTCCTGGTCCCTTCCACAAGGTGCAGTTCTTCAGGAGGAAACTGATCCAACATGTGTCCCTACTGGGGTCACAAGTTCTGCCAGCAAACCTGCTCCAGTGTGAGCTCTTGCCTCCATAAGTCCACAAGTCCTTCTAGGAACCTGCTTCACTGTGAAGTCCTCCAGGGCTGCAGATGGGTATTTGCTTCATCATGGACCTCCATGGACTGCAGGAGCCCAGCCTGCCTCACCATGGGCTTTACCATGGGCTGCAAAGGAATCTCTGCTGTGGTGCCTGGAGAACCTCTTCCTCCTTCTTCACCAACCCTGGTGTCTGCAGAGTCATTTCTCTCACATATTCTTACTCCTCTCTCTGACTGCTGTTGTGGTTTCTTTCCCCCCTGCTTAAATATGTTATTTAGACATGCTACCACCATCACTGGTGGTCATCACTGATGACCGTGACCTTGGTAGGTCCATCTTGGTGTTGAATGCCATTGGCTCCATCAGAAATGGAGGAAACTTCTAACAGCTTCTCAGAGAATCCATCCCTTCAGCCCCCATCCGTGCTGCTATAACCTGGCTGTGCAAAACCGACACACTTTGATTCCACTGCTCAGTATTCTTTATTTTTTAAAAAGTGGGGCTTTTTTTTTTAGCCTAAAACAAGCTCTGAGGACCTGTTTTTGGAGAGATTAAAGTCAGAACATAAACAAACTCATATGCATGTTGTTTTCCCATAGAAGATGCTTTCAGGATCACATTTTAATGTTCCAAACAAAATGATTGCTTATAGCCAGCTTTGCAGCCCTGGGTGCCTTTGAAAGGCTAGATAGGGACCTTGTTTGATCTTGAGCTATTTGGGGCTTTTTATTTGCATTTTGTGGCTCTTATCTTGTAAACAAAGACTCCTTTTATACGTCTGTAGATCAGGATGTCACCCACAGAGCTCCACAGAAATGGGAGACATCTCTGGAGGGTGCAAGAAGCAGGTTCAGGAGCAAATGGAAATGAAGGATGGAAGAGCACTTTCCCTTTGAGGTTTGGCTCATCACAGCAGAGGCTGCAGGTAACATGTGCCAGCTGATTTGGTTGTTTTTTGTTTTTGTTTTTGTTTTTGTTTTTTTTAATTTTTATTTTTGAAGAGGTTCCAGACAGCACCAAACAGATCTCAGGAGGAAGCCACCTCCTGCTTTGTGAATTTGCTGGACACTTGCAATGCCTCATCTAAAATGCTGTCCCTAGGACGTTGGCATCAGGACACTGTTCCAGTGCCGGCGGCTAAGTGGATAAATACCAGGCACAGAGCTAACTTCAGCCCTACACCAGAGGGCAGGGAGAAGAGGAGGAGGGCAGTGCAAAAGAGAAGCTTGTTCATTTGTTTGCTTGAGGGATGCATCATGCATGCAGTTGCAGGTCAGGTGGGGGTAGTTGTCAAGGGAGGGCTTGGGGTTATTGTAGCCTCTCTCTTAGCATTCAGTCACAGAATCCCAGCATGGTGAGAGTTGGAAGGGATCTCTGGAGATCTTCTTGTCCAAACCCCTGCTAAAGCAGAATCACCCACAGCAGGTTGCTGATGATTACAATGTCCAGGTAGGTTTGGAATCTCTCTGGAGAAGACGACTCCACAAACTCTCCAGTGCTTCAGCACGCTCAAAGGAAAGAACTTCTTATCAATGTTCAGCTGGAATCTCTTCTAGTTTGTCCCTGTTGCTCTCTGTCTTGTTGCTGGGAACCTCTGAAAAGAGTCTGACCCCATCCTCTTCAAACCTTTCCTTTAGGTATTGATAGGTCTTGATCAGATCCCCTCTCAGGCTTCTCTTCCCCCAGCTAACCAGCTGCAGGTCTCACAGCCTTCCCTCCTTACAGAGATGCTTCAGGACCCTCAGCATCTTTGTAGCCTCCACTGGGTTCTTTCAAGTAGTTCCCTGTCTCTCTTGTGTTGGGGAGCCCAGAGTTGAACCCAGGACTTCAGATGTAGCCTCTCTAGGGCAGATGGGGAGGAGAACCTTTGTTGTCTTGCTGGCCACACTCTTCTTAAGCACCCCAGGATCCCCCTGGCCTTTTTGGCTATGAGGGCACATTGCTGGCTCATGGGGACCTGGCTGTCCACAAGGGCTCCTAGGTCTTTCTCTGCAGAGCTAATAGCCTGCACCATTAGAAAGCTTTTGGCTGAGAGGTGCTTAGGGGGTATTGTGCTGGTGGAGAATGCCTGCTAGAGAGGAAAACCTGATGGGCAGAAACTACTTTGTGCCACCATGCAATGTCACATCCCTGTGGCACAGGGCAACACCAAGTGGCCTCTGATCCTGAGCCCTTGAGTGCTGTTGCCCAGGGGGATGGGAGGCAGGTACCCCCTTGGTCCTCTAAATAGCAAACTCACTGAAACCTCACCTTCCAAATGCAGTTGCCTCCAAAGCCATCCCTGGATGGTGGCAGTGCAATTTTGGGAGGCTCTTTATGGTGGCAAGCAGAGCATCAGCTCTGTGGGCACATGTGGAGGAATGGGATGACACAGGAATTGACCGGGCACTTGCTGCTCCTGTGTACCAGCAAGTTTTTTCTCTCCTGTAGCCATCTCTTGTTTCTGTAAAGGCTATAAAAGTAAACAATCCTGCTCTGACACAGTGTCCTGGCAGTCCTGGAGACCTCCATGGATAACTCTTTCCCAGGCTGACTCACTGTGATGAAGGTGCCACAGAGGGAAAATGGATATTTCTTTTTAAAGGGAGCAAAGAGCTGAAGCTGAGAACCTGCCTTGAAAAAGCTTCTTCTTTTCATGTCCTCTGTGTTTGAGCCTGATGAGCTTTTGCTTCTTTCTCCAGCATTAACTGGGGGATCTCCTGGGATTTTTTTGCTCTCCTCCCCTGCAATGCTGATCTCCGGCACCATGAGGTTTAGCCAAGTGACCAAGCTCGTTGGAAGGTGACCTTGTTCTGCCCTAAGATCCCTCTTCACAGACCTGGGCTGCCGCTAGGGAACAGGCAGCATTCGTATGGACCAGGTAAGCCACATCCATTCTCCCCTTTCTGTACCCTGGGAAGTCTGGAGAGGGAGTGGGGAGGGAATATGAGCAGGCATGAAGCACCAAGCAGGGCAGGAGAGATGCTGGTCCTGAGCAGGAAGGGCTGAATTTTGTAGAGTAATAGAATCATAGAATGGTTTCAGCTGGAAAAGACCTCTAAGGTTTTAGAGTCCAACTGTCAACCTGAGATCACCATGGCCATTAAAACATGTCCCTCCCTTCCTGGCAGTGGTGCTGTGCTGCATTAATATTTATGCTGCTCCTGTCTCTGTAATGTGTCATCTAGCAATCTTCCAAAATTGTCTTGGGTAGTTCCTTGAGCTCCAGCCAAGAAACAGGAGAGCATAGGGAACGAGGCTGGTCTTGCCTAGTGTCTCTGGACATTGTGCCAGTGTACCAGTACACTCTAGCTTGGATCCATTCCCCCTAGTCCTATCACTACCTGACACCCTAAAAAGTCCCTCACTTGTGTTCCTGTAGCCCACTTCATATATTGGAAGGCCACAATAAGGTGTATTTGGAGCCTTTACTTCTCCAAACTGAACAACCTCAAGTCTCTTAGCCTGGCTTCACAGGACAGGTGCTTCAGCACTCCAGGGATGGGCATTCCACCGCTACCCTGGGGGAGCCTCAGCCAGAGCTTGATAACTCTGGGGAGTAAATCATTCCTCATGTCCAACCTAAACCTCCCTTGGTGCAGCTTGAAGCCATTTCCTCTTGTCCTATTGCTTATTATTTGGGAGAAGAGACAAACCTCCACCTCACTCCGGCCTCCTTCCACTGAGCTGCAGAAAGCCAGAAGGTCTCCTCTAAGCCTCCGTTTTCTCCAGACTGAACACTTCTAGTTCCCTCAGCTGCTTCTCACCAGACCTGATCTCTAGACCCCTCATTTGACAGTGGTCAAATCTCTGTTGACCTGTGAATGGGAAAAGACATTCTGCCCTAGGATGGATGCTATTCCCTATGCAGGGTCCCTCCTGAGGAAGGGAGAAGCACCTCATCTTCCTGCTCCTTAGATTTAGCTGTGCCATTAGCTGGACCCTGCACATAAAACTAATTTTTCAATCTGTAAAGGTAGCTGAGTGGGCTTCATGGAGGAATGCCAGGAAGTGATGGAACACATTCTCTAGATTTATACAGAAGCTTCATGCAGAAAGCTCTCTCCCCACTTCCACCACCCCTGCCCCTTTCTTCCTTCTGTTTTAGAGTTGTGTACAACAGAAAACATGGCCATGGTAAGATCTCTGTGGCCAGCACTCAGGCCTTTCATGTTGCTTTTACAAAGCAGTCTTATGATGTTGAGAAGAAGAGGAAAAGCTGCAAGGTGCTGCATACTGAAGATGCTGTGGTCCTAGAAAGTTTTGGATGGGCTCCAGGCAATGTTTGGTGGCAAAGAATCATAGAATGGTTTGGGGTTAGAAGGGACTCCCAAAGGTCACCCAGTTCAACCACCCTCTAGTCAGCAGGGACATCCTCCACTAGATCAGGTTGCTCAAGAGCCTTGTAAAGCCTGACCTTCAATGTCTCCAGGGATGGAGCCTCTACCACCTCCCTGAGCAGCCTATTCCAGTGTTCCCTCACCCTCATGGTTCAGGACTTGTTCCTCACATCCAATCTAAATTTGCTCTTTTAATTTCAAACCATTGTCCCTCATCCTATCACTGCAGGCCTTTGGAAACAGTTCCTCTGCAGCCTTTTTGTAAGTCCCCTTCAGCTATTGGAAGGCTGCTTTAAGTCTCCCTGGAGCCTTCTCTTCTCCAGGCTGAACAACCCCATTCCCTCAGCCTGTCCTCATAGCAGAGTTGCTCCAACCCTTTGATCATTTTCATGGCCCTTCTCTGGAGCTGTTCCATCAGGTCCATATCCATCTTGTGATGAGGACTCCAGAGTTAGATGCAGTACTGCAGGTGAGGTCTGAGCAGAGGGGCAGAATCACCTCTTTTGATCTGCTGGTCAGGCTTCTGTTGATGCAGCTCAGGATACCATTTGCCTTCTGGGCTGCAAGCACTCACTGTTGGCTCATGTCCACAAAAAAAGGAAGATAAAGGTCTGGAGAATGGAAAAAAAAATACATCGGCCAAGTTGCCATACCACAATATCCCTGTTCCTGTGAGTTGGGAATGTTATCAGAGCATGGGAAGAGCAGAAGAAAAGTGTTCTTGGAACATCATGTGAGTTTTGATGAAGAAGTAGCTTCTTCTGTTCCATCCTATTGAATTTTCTTTGTGTGATGAAAACGAGCTACTTCATGATGTGCAAGACTAAGAAGCTTTCTCTGCACTTATAGCTGGGGTCATTGTGGAGCTCCTGTGTGGTTTCTCTGGAGTTCATAAAGGAGAAGTTTCTTGGCTATTCCTCTCAATCAGGAAAATGTCTCCCCTGTCTGCTTTCATAGATCCATAGAATGTTTTAAGTTGGAAGGGACCTTTTAGATAATCTAATTCCAGCCCTCCTGCCATGGGACAGGGACACCTTCCACTAGACCATGTGACCCAAGGCCTCATCCATCCTAGCTTTGACACATCCAGGGAGGGGGCATCCTGCCACCAGGGAAGATGAGATTTGTTGCTACCCAGTAATTTATTTTTGGAGGGGATTTCTTCTGTTCTTTTTGTGTGCAGTTAAAATGGATTGACAGGCTTGGAAATAATGAAGGGATGGACAGCTGGATGTTGTGACCATGTGTGCCCTGTTTCCTGAGGAAACCAGGTTTACAAATGTGCTGAGATGCCTCACTAAAGCCCTAACCTCAAAGAGCGGTAGCCCCATGTGAGGACTTGATGGGGTCAGGCAAAGGGTTATGAGCCTTGAAATATGGATTAGCAAGGTGGGGCCTGGCTGATAATCAGTATTCACAGAGCAGCCTTATCATAACCAGCAGCAGCCCTCTGCTCTCCCCTCTATCACCCAAGGACTGAGCAAAAGGCTTGGACAACTTTCCCTCTTAGCTCTCTGATATCACAGAATCACAGAAACATCCAGGTTAGAAAAGTCCCTCAGGATCACCATGTCCAACCTGTAACCCTACTCCACAAGATTCACCTTAAACCGTATCTCTAAGCACCACATCCAAATGACCCTTAAACACATCCAAGGTGGGTGACTCAACCACCTCCCTGGGCAGCTCATTCCAGCCCCTGACCACTTTCTCCATGAAAAACTTTTTCCTAATATCCAGACTAACCCTACCCAGTCTCAGCTTGAGGCCATTCCCCCTTGCTCAGTCTCCAATTACCTGTGAGAAGAGACCAGCAGCAGCCTCTCCACAATGCCCCTTCAGGTAATTGTAGGTGGCAATGAGGTCTCACTTCAGTCTCTTTTTCAAACTAACCATCCCCAGCTCCCTCAGTTGTTCCTCACAAGATTTATTCTCCAGGCATTTCCCCAGCTTTGTTGCCCTCCTCTGGACCCATCCAGCACCTCCACATCTCCCTTGTATTGTGATGCCCAAAACTGAACGCAGCACTCAAGTTGTGGCTTTACCAAAGCCTAGTCCAATCACCTCTCTGCTCTTGCTGGCCACAGCACAGGATGCTATTTGCCTTCTTGGCCACCTGGGCACACTGCTGGCTCATATTCAGCTGCCTGTCTATTACAGCCCCCAGATCCCTTTCTGCCAAGCAGCTCTCCAGCCACACTGCCCCAAGCCTGTAGCATTGCTTGGGGTTGTTGTGACCCAGGTGCAGGACCTGGCATTTGGCCTTGTTGAAACTCATCCCATTAAGATCAGAAGATCTTGGTGTGGAGAAGCCTCCTTCCAGGGCAGCTTGCCCATATATGTTTCAGTAATGTGCAGATTAAGCTCTGCCTTAAGACCTTAAGTGAGAAGTGTCAGAGGGTGGCTTACAGCTGGAAGGGTCACTTGAGTGCATTTTTCCTGCTCCATCTCTCTGTTTTTTTAAATGTTCCTGGTCGTGTTTCCTCTGAGCGATTCCCAGTTTAAATTGCAGAATGCCAGGTTGGAAGAGACCCCAAGGATCATCTGGTCCTGCCTTTCTAGGTGATGGTGTAGTTAAAATGAGGTGGCCTAGCACCCTGTCAAGCTGAGTTTTAAAACTGTCCAATGTAGGGCAATCCACTGCTTCCCTTGGGAGGTGATTCCAACATCTGACTCTTCTTCTGGTGAAAAGATTTCCCTCTGGAATCCGATTGGAATCTTCCTATCAGTAACTTGCATCCATTACTCCTTGTTTTTTCTGTGTGACTTCTTGAAAAAAGAGAGAGTCTCCACTGTCTTGGTAGACACCTTCTATGTACTGGTCCATAGTACCAAGGTCTCCCCGAAGGCTGAACAAACACAGCTCTCTCAGCTTTCTTTGCTTGGCAATTTGGACTCTTCCTTGATTTTTTTTAATTTTTTTTTTTTTTTAACTGCCTTTCCAGTGCAGAACCACAAAGATGCAGAAAGAAGTGAAACATCTCCCTGCTGAGGACAGGCTGAGGGAGTTGGGGCTCTTTAGCTTGGAGAAGAGGAGCCTGAGGGGTGACCTCATTCATGTATATAAAGATGTGAAGGGCAATGTCGGGAGGACGGAGCCAGGCTCTGCTCAGTGAGGTCCAATGACAGGACAAGGGGCAATGGGTGCAAGCTGGAGCAGAGGAGGTTGCAGCTGAACGTAAGGAAAAACCTTTTCACTGTGAGGGTGGCAGAGCCCTGGAACATTCTGCCCAGAGAGGCTGTGGAGTCTCCTTCTTTGAAGAGATTCAAAACCTGCCTGGATGTGTTCCTGTGTGACCTGCCTTTGGTGATCCTGCTCTGGCAGAGGTGGCTTGGGAGGATGATCTTTGCAGGTTCCTTCTAACCCCTAACATTCTGTGATAGCATGATTCCCATTGAAGAGTGAAGGAAGAAGAGAATGCTTTCCTGCTGCCTGCTTAAATCTTTGGCTGGCTTGACTAGAAAAACACTCACACTTATTGCAGCTCCCCAAGCCTTCAAATCACCAGGGGAGAAGAAGGGGAGTAGGGAGCTGCAGAGGGAAAGAAATCATTTGTACAGGCCTAGAGTGAAGAATCACCTTCCTTTAAACTCCTAATCTGTCTGTGTTCCTACAGATTGCTGTCTGTGATTTTTTTTTTTTTAATCTCTGCCCTGTATCTCTTTTCTCTTATCATTCCTTTGCTATCAGATCTGCAGTGTGTCCTTTTTTTTTTTTTTTTTCCCCTTTTCTTTGTTGTTGCTGGTGATGTCTCACTCCCCAGAGAGTTTGAATATGGACACTGGGACTTGAAGATGCAGCTTATTGATGAGAAATCTTTACTAAAACCTTTTAATGCATCTTCTGTAATTGATACAGCAGTGGGAGGAGGGTGGCTTTTGCTGTAGATGCAGAGTTGTTCTTTTTTTTTATCCCCCCCTAATGTCTTTAAAAGCATTGAGCCTGATGTCCTCCAGCCATTGACTGATGGGCTAAAGCATACCGGTGCCAGATGCTTTGGAAGGGGTCTGTAAATATTGTCCTGTTTGCTACTTGCAGGGAAGCAGATGGAGCCCAAAATACTGAACAGCAGGAGATCATTCTATTCTACGATTCTATCCCATGGGGCTGGCTCCCTCCATGCTTAGCACCAGCCGATGCGTGATGCTGAGGTCCTCCTTTTAGCTGCCAAACTTCTTGTGGCCCAAATTGTAGCCCTCTTGCCTCAAGTTAAGCTCCTACACCACATTTTCTGAAACTCTTGACAAGCCTTGAACTAGGCTGCCCGAGGCAATGGTGGAGTCCTCATACCTGGAAGGATTTCAAAGCTGTGTAAATGTTGTGCTGAGGGACATGGTTTTGTGATGATCTGGCAGTGCTGGGTTCATGGTTGGATTTGACAATCTTAAAGGTCTTTTCTAACCAAAATAATTCTAAGGTTCTACAGGGGAGAAAGCAAAAGAGGTGCTCTGAGTGGGACAGAAAACATGGAAACCAATTCCCCAGGCCATTTTGGGGGAAAAGTAGGCTGGCTGGGGTGAGGGCAGTGGTGTTCGTGTCCATAAGGACCCCAAGGAGGTAAAAGATGAGGGGTCCATCAGGATGAGACTTAGCAAAGCCCCAATTTCCTCAGTCAAAACTATCTTCTGACCATCTCCCTTAGCTTTTTGCTGGCATCTGTTGCTAGGGGAGAGAAATCATGATCCTTTTTGAAGCATCTTCATCTGTCTTCTACTTTCCTGGAGAGCTTCAGCTTAGCACAGCCTCCTTGCTCCTTTGCTCTGCTCGAACTCATCCCTTTCATTTTTCTTCCCTTGCCTCCACGCGTTGGTCTGGATAGACTCATTGCATCCTCCTTCTGCAGTGTGGAGCTGTGCTTGCTTCAAGCAGTGCTGCAAGCTTGCTCCTCAAAGCCACTTATTTTAATTCACATGGGCTTCAGCAGCAGACACCTGCCTGTGAACTTAGCTCCTCTGCCAGATGCTCATGTCCTTCCCCAAAGATGGAGGAGCCAGGACTAAGAAAAAACAGCCCCTTCTGGCATGTGTGCAACTCCTTCTGCATGCAGATGTAGGCTGCACAAGGAAACCTCACCATCTCCTTGCTCAGGACTGCCTTCAGGTTGTGCAACAGCTTCTCAGGCTTCTGCAGGCATTTCTCTGCTCGGTGGCCTTTGCTTCAGTGTCAGCTCTGCTTCAAACAGAAGATTCATGGCAACAGGCAGGGTTTCCATCACTGAGTTCAAATAAAAAGCACTGGTGAGGCTGAACATTAAATACTGGGTTCAGTTGTGGGTCCTTCACTACAAGAACATTGAGGTGCTGGAATGAGTCCAGAGAAGAGTAATGAAGCTGGTGAAGGATCTGGAGAGCAGGTCTGGTAAGGAGCAGCTGGGGGAACTGGGGTTTTTCATCCTGGAGAAAAGGAGGCTGAGAGGAGATGACTTGGCTCTCTACAACTCCCTGGAAAGAGGTTATAGCCAGGTGGGAGATTGGTCTTTTTTCCCAAGAAATAAGAAATAGGACAAGAGGAAATGGCCTCAAGTTGAACCACGGGAGGTTTAGGTTGGACATGAGGAACAATTTCTTCCCCAAAATGGTTATCAAGTCTTGGACCAGACTGCCCAGGGCAGTGGTGAAGTCCCCATCCCTGGAGTAATTAAAACATGTGGATGTGATGCTGAGGGATGTGGTTTGGTGGTATCCTGGCAGTTCTGGGTTAATGGTTGAACTTGATGGTCTTAAAGGTTTCTTCCAACGAAAACTATTCTACGATTCTGAGATCAGAAGAGAGGTGAAGGACACTGCAAAGACACAGATGTGAACAGGGATGAATAGGTGGATATGGATGTTTGCCCCAGTTTTAGGCTCTAAATTGCTTCGTATTCCTTTAAAACATAACCAAAAAAGCAGCAAAATGTCCAAGAAAGGCGATGCCTGTTCCCAGTCCCAGTGACATGTGCTCACAGCCTGCTTCCCCAGCTGCAGAGCAGGTGGGCACTGAGGGCAGCAAAATGTTTAGTGATTGCTGAGCGAGGAAATGACATTTCCCAGCTTGCCTCAGGATGCAAGAAAAATGCAAATGTGTCCCTGCCAGACCCCTGAGCCACCACTGACCTATATCCATGCACCATTCTATGCACAGCCAGATGCCTCCTGCCCACCTTGCAGCCAAGGGCCTGGATGTGTGCCAGGGCACAAATATAGCCAGAGTGGAACTTTTCCCCAGAAACACCCAGAGTTCAGGGATGTCTGTGGAGAGTGAAGGCTCAGCAGGAGCACACAGAAGTTGGGGTGAGGTGTTCAGCAAGCTCCTGTTTCTTCAAATTGGTATTAAAAAGAAATTATTTACTGCGAGGGTGGTTAAACACTGGAAGTAGTTGCCCAGGGAGGCAGTGGATGCCTCCTCCCTGGAAGTGTTCAAGGCCATGCTGGATGAGGCAATTTAGTCAAATGGGAGGTGTTCCTGCCCATGGTGGGGAGGTTGGAACTAGATGATCTTAAAGGTCTCTTCCAACCCAACTCATTCTTATGATTCTTTGCCTTTGGAGTGAGAGATAGAGTTGGTTTGGGGGCAGCAATGACAAATCAATGTAGTCTCCCCTCCTTGCATCCATTAATGCCTGCTCAGCAAGGGACTCCCTGGCCTAGCCAGCAACCTGCCTTGAAGGCAGCAGTGCTGGTAGCTCTCCAGTGCTCTCTCCTCCTGCTGTCCAGGCTGATTTACCATTTCTCATATTTCATTTCCACCGTGGCCTGCAGCAGCTGTGGTTTGTGATTGCTCCACATATTCTTCATGTGGCGGCTGTCACAGTACAATGGCTTCTGCCTTTCTTTGATTGCCGAAACCACCTCCCCTTAAACCACCAAACCCCAAAACAAACATGTTTTAACCTGCCTTCAAAGTTGAGACTGCAGGAGAACTTTCCATGGGAAGTGGAGAAGTTTTTAGTGATTTCATAGAGTCATAGAATGGTTTGGGTTAGAAGGGATCTCCAAAGGTCATCCAGTCCAAGCCCCTGCAGTCAGCAGGGATGTCCTCCACTAGATCAAAGCCTTGTCAAGCCTGACCTTGAATATCTCAAGGGATGGGCCCCCAACCATCTCCCTGGGCAACCCGTTCTAGTGTTCCGCCACCCTCATAGTAAAGAACCTGTTCCTAACATCGAATCTAAACCTGCTCTTCTCTATTTTGAAGCTCTTGCCCCTTGTCCTGCCACTGCAGGCTTTTGCAAATAGTCCCTCTGCAGCCTTGTTGTAGCCCCCTTCAGGTACTAGAAGGCTGCTATTAGGTCTCCCCAGAGCCTCATCTTCTGGAGGCTGAGCAACCCCAGCTCCCGCAGCCCTTCAGCCTGATCATTTCCCTGGCCCTCCTCTGCACCTGCTCCATCAGGTCCATGTAGCTCCTATATTGAGGGCTTCAGAGCTGGTCACAGTACTCCCGGTGAGGTCTCACCAGAGCATTGCAAAGTGTCAGAATTACCTCTCTGGCTCTGCTGGCAGCACATCTTTTGATGTGGCCCAGGATGGGACTGTTCAGTCTGGAGAAGAGGAGGCTCCCAGGTGACCTTATTGTGGCCCTCCACTATCTGAAGGGGGCCTACAGAAAAGCTGGGGAGAGACTTTTTAGGCTCTCAGGTAGTGACAGGACTAGGGGGAATGAAGCAAAGCTGGAGGTGGGGAGATTCAGATTGGATGTGAGGAGGAAGTTCTTCAGCATGAGAGTGGTGAGAGCCTGGAATGGGTTGCCCAGGGGGGTGGTAGAAGCCACATCCCTGGAGGTGTTTAAGGCCAGGCTGGATGAGGCTGTGGGCAGTCTGATCTAGGGTAGGGTGTCCCTGCCCATGTCAGGGGGGTTGGAACTAGATGATCCTTGTGGTCCCTTCCAACCCTGACTGATTCTATGGTTCTATGTGATTTGCCTTCTGGGCTGCAGGCTCACACTGCCTGCTCATGTCCACAGGGCTGTTTCCTATCACCTCCTCCCCTAGTCTGTAGTGATAGTGAGGATTGTTCCAGCCCAGGTGCAGAACTCTGCTTTTGCATTTTGTAGCCTCAGCCTCAGAGTTGGTTTCAGCATTACAGTTGGTAAAAAGAATGTGGCCAGTGTGTCAAGGGAGGTTCTTCTCCTCCTCTACCCTAATGAAGACACACCTGGAAGATTCTGTCCAGTCCTGGGCTATCCAGTTCAAGGGATACAGGGAGCTATTGGAGAGAGTCCAAAGGAGGCTACAATGTTGATAAGGGGCCTGGAGCAGTCTGAGAGACTTGGGGCTGTTTAGCCTGCAAAAGAGCAGCCTGAGAGGGGAGATGATCATTGCTGATCAATAGCTAAAGGGTAGGGAGCAAGAGGATGGAGCCAGACCCTTTTCAGTGGTGCCCAGTGACAGGACAAGAGGCAACAGACACAAACTGGAACCCAGGAGTTTTCATCTGAGCAGGAGGAGAAAGTTCTTTGCTGTGAGGCTGCAAAGATGTTGTGGATTCTCCTTCTCTGGAGAGATTCCAACCCCCCCTGGACATTGCAGTCCTGGGCAATCGTCTGTGGATGACACTACTGTGGCAGGGGGATTAGATGAGATGATCCCTAGAGGTCCCTTCCAGCCTGTACCATGTTGAGATTTTATCAGCTTTAATTCCACCTGTGCTTTGTAAGTTGAAAATCCCCTGTGGACAGAGCAGCAACAACCCCCAGTTTACTGGCTACAGGCAGACCTCATCCTACCTGGCTCTCCAGCCGTGGTGCAATGCTTAGCCTTTGCCCTTGTAGTGGGTTAGCAGTGACCTGCCCCCCCCCACCTTTACAAACCCCGGCTAAAACTCAGAAAAAAAACCCCACTGGAAGTTAATAAATGAAGCTTTACATTTACAGCAATGCAAATATACAAGCGAATATTTACAAGGTATAACAGATATTTACAGATATATACAGTGAAAAGGTAATACAGAAACACCACACCCCTCCCAGAGACCAAAATCCCCAAGAGAGGGTAACCAAACTCCCCCCCTACCACCTTTCCCCCCTTCCCCAGCCTTATCTCACCACCTGATGATGCTGCAGATAAGCTGAAGATCAGAAAGATTAGTGGTAGGAGAAAAAGTTAGTCGTTTTACTCTGAATTAGCTAAGAGACAGAGAGACAAAGAGAAAGCAGCCGCAGCCAGACACAGACCGAAGCAGACTGTTAATCTCATTGTTTTGAGAACATCTCTTAAAACAATTTTTTTTTCCTTTCTCAGTGAAACTCGGTGAAGTGACACACACTGTGTTTAACTCTCTCTCAGCCAATAGTCTAATTTCTCACTCAAATTCTCCAATTAGCTCAAACCAACACAGCCGTAAAGGTGTTGAGCTCCATGTAAGGGGAGCACAAAGCTCTTGCTGCTTCTTGCACTTCCTCCTGCTCACTGTCACTCTGGGGAGCATACTGCTCAGGTCTAAGCTGAGTGAGACAAACAGCTGTCTCCACACCCTGCCCCTGGGCTGCGGTAGGCTGTGCAGCCGCCCTTCAGTCCCACTTAACCGCCTGGGCTAACGAGAGAAATCAATCACACTGCCCTGGGGCTGCTTTATCTGTCTCCATCACTGCTGCCCCCTCCCCAGCAGCACTGGAGGGGCTGGGACAAGCCTATGGCATGGTGAACAGCTTGAGCTTATGCTCCCTGTGAGGGTCTTGCAGGAGAAAGGGGCAGATTGTAGGGAATTGCATTAGAAATTGTAGAAAATTTCAATTAAAAGTGAAAATTTTCAGCCATCCTGGGTGTTTTGCAGTTGCTCACATGGTGTGAGTCCTCCCTCTCCACTCCGCCCTGGTGAGGCTGCACCTGGAGTACTGGGTCCAGTTCTGGGCTCCCCAGATCAAGAGAGACAGGGACCTACTGGTGCGAATCCAGCAGAGTGCCTCAAAGATGCTGAGGGGAGTGGAGCGTCTCTGTGAGGGGGAAAGGCTGAGAGACCTGGGGCTGGTTAGCCTGGAGTAGAGCATCCTGAGAAGGGATCTGATCAGTGCTCAACAAGAGCTAAAAGGAAAGTGCAAAGAGAATGGGGCCAGGCTCTCGTCAGCGGTGCCCAAAGAGAGGGCAAGGAGCAGCGGACACAAATTGGAATATCAGAAGTTCCAGATGAACATGAGGAGAAACTTCTTTGATCAGCAATGATCATCTCCCCTCTCAGGCTGCTCTTTTGCAGGCTAAACAGCCCCAAGTCTCTCAGACTGCTCCAGGCCCCTTATCAACATTGTAGCCTCCTTTGGACTCTCTCCAATAGTTCCCTGTATCCCTTGAATTGGATAGCCCAGGACTTGACAGAATCCTCCAGGTGTGTCTTCATTAGGGTAGAGAAGGAGAAGAACCTCCCTTGACGCACTGGCCACATTCTTTATACCAACTCTAATGCTGAAACCAACTCTGAGTGCTGGAGCCCTGGAGCAGGCTGCCCAGAGAGGTGGTGGAGTCTCCTTCTCTGGAGAGATTCTAAACCCACCTGGATATTGTGATCCTGGGCAAGCTGCTGTGGGTGACCCTGGACTAAGTTGATCGTCAGAGGTCCCTTCCAACCGCTACCATTCTATGATTTACAATCTTCCTTCAGACAGGAAGGAAGCCAGCTGGGAGTATAAAATCACAACAGCAGCGAGCTGTGTTGGAGGACGCTGGCCTGTTTGGTTTCATTTCAACACCCAATTTCTGCCAGTCCCCTAGGGTGGTGCTTGAGGAGAGCCTATTTCCCCTTCTCTTGCCTTTCTAATTTTGTCATTCTAATCAGTGGTTGATGTGCTGGCTTCGGTGTATCTAATGCTGCTGGAAGTGGTTGTGGCTTTCGTGTCTCCGAGCCAGCCCCAAATGTGATTTCTGCAAAGAAATGAGAGTGAGTGGCTGGAGCTAATGGTTCCTCTGGCTCTATCCCACCCTACCACAGTTTGCTCTCCTACGAATAACACCTGGCCTCTTTTACCTCTTGACAACAGCTTTCCTTATTTATTGAAAAGCTTGGGATTCTTTGAGGAGATTTCCATTTTTCTTTGCTCTTTCTGGCGGTTGTGTGACAGCAAATTGGTCTCCAGCTGCACCTTGTCTCCTCTGTTTTGCCCGGAGGGAAGCTGCCTGGCTTGCTGGGAGATCAAAAATCATCCCACAAAATGGTAACCAGCCCTGCAACGAGGCCCTGGGGGATGTGGAACTAAAGTAGTGCCTAACTCAGCAGGGATGTGATGGCGTGTGGGGGCAACGCCGTGTTCCTCAGCACAGCCTCATACAGTGCTGTGAACTCTCCTGGGATTAATGGCTACCAACATTGTGGTCATGGAGCATATCCGTGAGGATGAAAGGCTGAGAGACTTAGAGATGTTCAGCATGGAGAAGAGCATCCTGAGGGGGGAATCTGATCAATGCTGCTCTATAGCTAAAGGATGGGGGGGCAAAGGGATGGGCCCAGACTCTTTTCAGTGGTGCCCAGTGACAGGACAAAAAGCAATGGGTGCAAAGTGGAGCACAGGAGGTTGCATCTGAACATGAGGAGGCACTTGTTTGGTGTGAGGGTGCTGGAGCCCTGGAGCAGGCTGCTCAAGAGAGGTTGTGGAGTCTCCTTCTCTGGAGAGATTCCAAACCCTGGACATTGTGATCCTGGGCAAGCTGCAGTGGGTGACTCTGCTTTATCAGAGAGGTTGGGCTAGATGAGGACTCCAGAGGTCCTTTCTAACCCCTACCCTTCTGTGATTTTGTGAAACCAGAAATGCACCCCTTCATCTCTGCTTTTGGTGACATGAAGGACAGCTTATGCTGGCTGCTGCCAAGAGAAGACTGAGATGGGGCATGAGGTGGAGTGCAGCAAAGCTGCTGTTGAGCTGGAGAGTAGGTCTTGGTCATTGATTGTTTGGCTGGGCTAGCAAATACTTTTGGGTAGGTTGAAGATCAGAGCTGCCCTTTGACAGAGTCATTGGTCGTTTAATGTTAGCCTAATACCAGTTACAAAGACACTGAGATTCTGTGCCTCTGCTTTTCTGAAGGTGTTGTATCTATGACCTAACTACCTCCCAGGAATAGATGGGATATAGAAATAGGGAGGATACCTCACAGCCAGCTTTGAGCAGTACCCTGGGCGAGTCCTCAGGCAGTAGCCTGCGTTCGTTAATCTGTCCCTTTTTCCCTCACAGTGAAGGGAGGCCATAGAGCCATAGGATCATTTCCATTCGGAAAGACCTTTAAGATCATCCAGTCCAACCATTCCCTAACTCTGCCAAGGCTGGTGCTAAACCATGTGCCTCAGCACCACGTCTCTGCCTCTTTGAAACACCTCCAGAGCTGGAGATTTAGCCACCTCCCTAGGGAGCCTGTTCTGGTGTTTGAGAATCCTTTCAGAGAAGACTTTCTCTTGCTATCCATACTAAGTGCCAGAATCCTGTTAGCAGATGAGAAGTACCCGTGGCATAAAAGATGTAATGTGATTAACAATGTTAATTAAATATTTAAACAAAGTAGTGTAAAGTCTGATTTCATTAAAGCCCTGTGGATTTGCTCACCAGACCCTTATGTATACATTGATGTGATGTTAACTTGCTCCACCTCTGGAATGCTGCTCTGCTGTTCTGACTCTTACTAAAATGAGCATCAAATGATTCAGATGGTTCCTTGTCCAGATCTCTTAAAGGTCTTGAATCAAAATTCCTTACCTTTGATCACCATCTTGCCCTTGTAGTTGCCACACCTTGCTATCTTTGCATAATCTGCAGTCCAAGGATTTTTTTTAAACAGCTGCTGGTCATAGGTGAGGCCACATCTCAGATCCTCACTTCAGTTTTGGGTCCCTTATTACAAGAAGGATATTGAGGTGTTGGTGCATGTCCATGGAAGGGCAATTATACTGGTGAATGGCCTGGAGAACAGGTTAGGTGAGGAGCAGCTGAGGGAACTGGGGTTGTTTAGCCTGGAGAAAAGGAGGCTGAGGGGAGACCTGATTCTCTACAACTCCCTGGAAGGAGGCTGAAGTCAAGGGGTCATGGGGAGTGGTTTCTTCTCACTCATAACAAGTGACAGGACAAGAGGAAATGGACTTAAGTTGCATCAGGGGAGGTCTAGGTTGGACACAAGAAAGAATTTCTTTCCCCAAAGAGTTGTCAAGCCATAAACTAGGCTGCCCAGGGCAGGGGTGGAATCCCCATCCCTGGAGGGATTTAAAAGCCATGAAGATGTGGTGCTGAGTGCCATGGTTTGGTGGTGACCTGGCAATGCTGGGTTAATGGTTGGATTGGATGATCTTAAAGTTCTCTTCCATGCTAGATGATTCTGTGATTTGACCTCCGTATCTGAGTGAAGCAGCAATATTGACATCTCACAGTCTGCTGTCAAATTCTTTGTTTCCATGAGGAAAGCAGGACTGAAACCTCAGATTGTGCTGCACTCCCCTGGCCAGAATTCTCTCTGTGTGCAATATGAGCTGCTGTCTAACACCATCCAGAGTCATATTGAGCCCGATGGACATTGTATGGTTGCACAAAATGACTCAGCCTCACCAGAAAACACAAAATTATGGAATTGTCAGGGTTGGAATCATCCAGTTCCAACCCCCCTACCATGGGCAGGGACACCTCACATCAGATCAGGTTGCTCAGAGCCACATTCAGCCTGGCTTAAAAACCTCCAGGGATGGGACTTCTACCACCTCTCTGGGCAACCTGTTCCAGTGTCTCACCACCCTCATGGTGAAGAACGTCTTCCTAACATCTAATCTAAATCTCCCCTCCTTTAGCTTGGATCCATTCCTCCCAGTCCTCTCACTACCCAACACTCTAAAAACTCCTTCTCCAGCTTTCTTGTAGGCCACTTCAGATACTGGAGAGCCACAATAAGATCTCCTCAGAGCTATCTCTTCTCCAAACTGAACAACCTCAACTCTCTCAGCCTGTCCTCACAGGAGAGGTGCTCCAGCCCTCTGATCATCCTCGTGGCCCTTCTAGGCAGAAAGGTTCAGGATGATGGAGACAACTCAGCCAAGACATAAACTGAAGGCATTACAAAGCACTCTGCTGGTGCTCCAGAGCACTGTTTGTGATCTTTAGCTGACTCTGAAGAACTGACAGGATAGAAGAGGAGGCTGTCTCACTGGGCTCACAAGTGGCTGTTTTCCAGGAGACATCTCTGCTGGCATTCCTAGGGCTCGTGTGTTCCTTGAAGGGGCACTGGAGCTGAAGTGAGAAGGGCTGGGAAAAGGGCTGCTAACACCATAAAAGAATGAAGCTTGAGTGTTGGGAGGGAAGGGGAGGCAAGGCTGACTTAATTAAATTAGCAAAATGGAAGCTGAGGAAGACAGCTGCCTATAAATACATGGGTGGAAGCTGGGGAGCACAGTAGAGAAGGGACAACTATTTCTGCCTGAGGACAGCGTTGGCACAAGAACAAATGCACGGAAACTGGCACAGAATAAATCCAGTCTGGTAAGTGGAAGATCATTTCTGACAATTAGAGAGCAATCAGACTCTGGATCAGCCTCCCTGTGGGAACAGAGGGGGTAAAACCCTTCCTGCTTTTAGCAGGAGGGCTGGATCCAATGAACCAGGGGTGCTGTGTAGCCCAACTCTCCTTATTTTGCTGTGAGTTCTGCTTCAGCCTCTTATTTCTGCCAATTCTAATCACGTTCCACCCTCCTCCCTGTCCCCTGATATCTATCTGGGTTGCTGGCTTCAGTCCCTTCTGATGCAGGCAGCTTTCTTGTAACAGTAATAATTTCCCAGTATAGTCAGGAACCTGCAGTGGAGGGGATCTCTTTGCTCTCTACAGCTACCTGAAAGAAGGTTGGACTGAGGCCAGTGCTGGCCTCTTTTCCTAAGTAACCAGTAACAGGACAAGAGGAAATGGCCTCAAACTGTGCCAGGGGAGGTTTAGGTTGGATATTAGGAAGATGTCTTTACTGAAAAGTGATCAGGCATTGGAATAGGCTGCCCAGGGAGGTGGTGGAGTTCCCAGCCCTGGAGGAGTTCATGAGTAGGTGTGGTACTTCAGGATGCGGGTGTGGAGGTGTTGGGCAGAAGGTTGGGCTTGAGGATGTCAGAGCTCTTTTCTAGCCTTAATGCTCTGATCCTTGGTGCCTTTTCAGTGTTAGTCTCTGTGCCACATCCCTTTTTGTCTGTTTGTCCTTCTTGCATGGATGAGGCCAAGCAGAGGACAGATGGTGTGCTCTAGTCAAGGTGACTCTGCCAAATCCCATATTAGTAACAAACTCTTCCTCTGGCATTACCTGTTTGGTTTAAACAAGCACAAAATGGTGACTGGAGCAAATTTTCAGCTCTTGCATGAGATGGCTCTGAAAAGAACTTGTCCTGCTGATGGAAAAGGGATGTTGGGAACTCCAAAGCACTCCCATTACTATGCCTGGGGACCACAGATGTTAAGCAGCCTCAGCAAGCTGCTGGCAGTAGTTTGCAATCTGAGATACTCCGTTTGCTCTGCTCCTTCTAGGGCTAGGAAATGAGAGATGCTCATTAATACCCTGATCAGCTTTGTGTATGGGTCTTTACTCGTGTTTCCCTCGAACTGTTGCCAAGGGGAAACAGGCATTGAGGTCACTGAGCTCACCTGGTACACAGGGGTGTTTCCAGGGTGATGTCAGAGATGGAATAATTTAGGTTGGAAGGGACCTTTGAAAGCCATCTTGTCCAAGCACCCCGCAGGGACATTGCAACTAGAGCAGGTTGTTCACAGCCTCAAACAGCCTGACCTAGAAAGGTTATAGAGATGGGAGATCTACCACCTCTCTGGATAACACAGGACAGTGTCTTTCCACCCTCAGTGTCAAATATTTCTTCTTTCTCTCTGGTCTCAATCTCTCTCTTTTAGTTTAAACCATTAACCCTTGTCCTGTCACAGCAAGCTCTGCTCAGAAGTTAGTCCCAAGCTTTCTTATGCATCTCCTTTTTGTACTGAAAGGCCATCAGAAGGTCTTCCTGGAGCCTTCCCTTCTCCAGGCTGAACAACTACAACTGTCTCAGCCTGGCCTTACAGCAGAGGGCTGGAAGCCTGGTTCACGAGACTGGATGTAGGTGCAGGAGTGAAGCTTCTATGTTTAAGTTGCCTCTTTTTTGCTGAAAATAAGTGGGTGGATGTGTCTGGGTGTGAGAAAGAAAAGAGATTTTTCTGCTTGCGGGTTGTACCCATTACACTGGGCTGGAACCCTTCTTAATTTCATTGAATCATACAAAAATTAAGGTTGTAGAAGACCTCTAAGGTCATCAAGTCCAACCACCAAGGCAACACTACCATGCTCAGAAAAGAATGTCTTCAAGTGCCACGTCCATGCATTTTTTAAACACCTCCAGGCAGAATGACTCCACCACCTCCCTGGGCAGCCTGTTCCAATGCCTGATCACTCTTGAAGCAAATAAATTGTTCCTAACATCCAGCCTGAACCTTCTGTGGTGCAACTTGAGGCCATTTCCCCTCATTTTATCACTTGACAATAGGAAGAAGAGACTGACCCCCCACCTCACTCTAACCTCCTTTCAAGGAGTTGTGAAGAGCAGTGAGGTCTCCCCTCAGCCTCCTTTTCTCCAGGCTGAACAAGCCCAGTTCCTTCAGCTGCTCTTCATAAAACTCATGCTCTGGACTCATATTTATTACCATAATAACTAGAAAATGCACTCTGGAACTTCCCGAAAGTCTGGAAGCATAAGACCAAATTTCTTCTGCAACCAAATCAGCATCACAAACATCCATAAGAGGAAAAACAAAACAAAACAAAAAACCTAAGCCAAAGCCAGCAAAGCTTTGTTGGGTATTATGCAAGCTTTCTGGATTATCTAAAGAAATCTTTTCAGCAAGGTAGTTGAAATAGTGGATCTGCAGGGGAATTCAATGCCTGCCTGTGTGTGTTTTGGGCATCTAATTCCTCTCAGGGTTTTCCAAAAGGCTGACTTCATTTGTATTCTCCTGAGCATCTGTGCTTAACTAGCCTCAGCCACACACAGGCTCCATCAGAGAGTCAAAACAGTTCCTCCTGAGGAGGGAGCAAAGCTTTGTGCTGGTGCCTCCACAGTTCCTCTAAGTGAATCTGTTTGAACTTTGCTCTGCCTTCATTTCCTCTCAATTATGTGTTTAGTTATCATTATCCATCTTATCTCATGGGGGGAGGTGGAAGTTCTCAGGCAGCCAAAATGAAACGCTGTGGTGCTGTACCTCATTTCCTACCTTAGTGTCTCACATATAATAGGACCATAGAAGAGTACGGGTTGGAAGTGACCTCTGAAGGTTGAGTCCAAGCCTCCTGCCAAAGCAGGGTCACCTGGGGCAGGTCACATAGGAATGCATCCAAATGGGTCTTGAAACTCTCTGGAGAAAGAAACTCCACAACCTCTCTGGGCAGCCTTTTCCAGGGCTCCATCACCCTCACAGTAAATTTTTTCCTCATGTTGAGGGGAAATTTCCTGTGTTCCAGTTTGTGACCTTTGCCCTGATCTATGTATTTGTAAGCCCTGTAATGCCCACCTTTTCTATCCCACTTCCCTCTCATTTAGATGCTTTTTCAAGTCCTTCTTTCTTACAAAAAAAAAAAAAAAAAAAAAAAAAAAAACCAAAAAAAAAATCAAATTTGAAACCATTAAAAAAAAAAAAAGCAAACCAGAAAAGATATCTAATCTGAATCCATTAAAAAAAAAAAGTCCTAAACAATACAACCAACCAAGCTCATTTAGTAAAGAAATAATTTGCACACATCAAGGCATTTTATTCCCTTCATGCTCAGACAGGTAATTGGGCTGCAGGTAAAACCGAATAAATCATTTATGGATGGGTGGACTTCCTTAGCAGAGTGGGAAGGCTCTGTACCTTGGGCTTCACAGAATCCTAGAAATATTGCAGTTGGAAAAGCCCTCTGAGATAGTTGAGTCCAACTCTCACCCTGACACCACTGTGGCCATTAAACTATGTCCCCAGATGCCATGTCCACATGTTTCTTGAACAGCTCCAGGAACGTTGACTCCACCACCTCCCTGGGCAGCCGGTTCCAATGCCTGACCACTCAACCTCCCCTGGCATGATTTGAGGATGGCAGTGGCACTTAGAATCAGCTGACTGCCCAAGACTCATGGATGGGTCACTGCCTGGAGAGAGAGAAGCTGAGGCCTTCTGGCTCTCTACAACTTCCTGAAAGGAGTGAAGTTAGGGTGAGGTGGGAGTTGGTCTGTTCTCATTGTGGCAGGTGATAGGATGAGAAGAGATGGAATCAAGTTGCATCAGGGGAGGTCTAGGTTGGGTGCTGAAAGAAACCTCTTCTCTGAAAGGGTTCTCAACCATTGGATCAGGCTGCACAGGGAGGTATCTGAATCCTCACACCTGGAGGTGTTTAGAAGATGTGGTGCTGAGGGGTGTGGTTTAGCACCAGCCTCAACAGAGTTAGAGAGTGGTTGGACTGGATGATCTTCAAGGTCTTTTTCAATGGAAATGGTTCTATGCTTCTATAACATGAAGGTTTTCCCACCCAAGCTCTGCTGTGCAATTCACAGGATCATTTCTGCCTGCAGTCTCCTGAGGGCAAGCAGAGAGGATATCCCTAATTCTTTGGTAACCCAAACCCAAAGGCAATGCTGCTCAGCTCCAGCTGTTCTTCCATCTGCTGCAGCTGGTCCGGTCCTCACCACTTCCTCCTCCCACTGCCCTTACTCCAGGCCATTGCCTCTGAGATGCTGTCCTAAAGACTGTTTTGGGAGGAAATGTGTTAGATGAGGTGGAAAACCAGGCTGAATTCCTCTCAGCTGAGCAGCCCTCCTTCATGCCTCTCTGCTGCATCTATCTGGTAGAGTAAAGGAAACCGTCATTAATTTCCAGCCTAAACCCCAGTGGAGTGTTGATGACTCTTGCTGATGGCCAGCAGCAGTCTAGGAGGTGCCAAGACAACTTATGTGTTGATCAGGTCTATGGGAAGTCATGACCATGGCCGGTGGGTGTGAGTTCCTTGCAAGTGCAGCAATGCAGCTGCCAGCTCAGCCTGGGGCCAGATTTATCTCCCTCTTTGGTAATAATTACTGACTCTTGTCCTTGGTCATGAGATGCTAGCCCTGTGTGCCCTTTGCGGCTCTGCAGTGACAGAGAGGGTGGTGAGGAGCTGTGGTGCTGGTGATGCTGCTCCTCTGCCTGTGAATGGGGGAAAAGGAAGAGGTTGGAGGAAGAGCTGCTGGAGACTCTGCTCAGGTTTGTCAGACTGGCATCCATTGCTGCTGGTGCAGTCCTGGCACAGGGGCCATGCTTGTCCCTTCTGCAGTCATCTCTGTGACCCGCCACCGTGGCCTGCTTCCAGGAAAGTCATCAGGTACTAAAAATAACCAGGGAATAGCTGATGATGTGTCTTCTCTCTCTGTGTTAGTGGAATTAGCCAGGAGGCTGACTCCAGCCTGGACTGCTGCTGCCTGCAGACACCCGCTTTTCCATCCTGCTAGGCAAGGACAGGAGTCTGCTGGTCTCCTTAACAGGACTTGGAGGTCACAGCACCTTGGCATTGCTCCACAGCTTCACCACCATGCTTGCTAGGCTGTCAGAGGCAGTTTTCTTCTCAAGGAGTGAACCCAAGCATTGACAGGCAAGTTTGCTCCTGTAGCACTGGTTGTATTTGTTGCCTTTTGCAGGCACGGTGTCAGATCTTTGGCATAGGCTTGCTTGAGTCTCTGTATGAGAGTAGAACCATAGAATCATAGAATGCTTTTTGTTGGAAGAGACCTTTAAGATCATCAAATCAAACGATTAACCTAACAGTGTGAGGTCACCACTAAGCTGTGTCCCTCAGCACCACATCTACATGGCTTTTGAATCTCTCCAGGGCTGGGATCTCCACCGCTGGCCATGGGCAGCCCAGTCCAGGCCTTGACAACCCTTTTGGGAATGAAATTGTTCATCGTGTCCAACCTAAACCTCCCCTGGTCCTTCACATCAGGAGGACTTAAATCTTCCAGCTTTGTTCTTCATACTTGCCCTCAAGTGTCAATGAGGAGCAGGAGTCCAGGGTATGTGTAGTCTAAAGAGCTCCTCATCTGTGAAGCACTGATGGGTACAAACACCCTTGGATCTCTCTTGCAGACCATGAATTTCTGGAGTGCCTCACAGGAGGGGAAGAACCAAGAGCTTGTTGTGCATGCTGCAAAGGCCTTCTGACCTTTCTGTGACCAGAGAACTGGGCTCAGAAATCATGCAATAGAATTATTGAATGCACAGATTTGGAAGGGGCAACCAGATGTCATCTAATCCAACCCCCCTTGTAGTAAGCAGTGGGAAATCGTTCTGCTCCTGTTACTCCTCCCCAACATCTCTATCTGTTGCTTGTTGTCATTCAGGACATTGTTCTCTTCACAGACCTTTCCCATTAGATGATGCAAAGCCAAGTGACACAGGGCACCAAAGATGCTAGGAGGTCTGATATAGACCTCATTGATTCAGCTGGGCTTCTTTGGTGTTAAGGTCTGAAGGTTACAGCTGCAAGCTCGCTCTGATATGGTTCCAGGTCATAACCACCTCATAAAAAGCATTAGTTGCTCAGGGTGGAAGGTGGAGGAGGTGGTCTGGACACCTTTTTGTGTTAAATGCTTAGAGGGATTGAAGAGCTGTATAGACGTGGTGCTGAGGGGCATGGTTTAGTGGCAACCTGGCAGTTCTGGGTTAATGGTTGGACTGGATAATCTTAAAGTTCTCTTCCAACTGAAACTCTTCTATGATTCTATGACTCTATTCTCTGAAGTAGTTGGTTTATCTGAAGGGATAAACCAACTGTCTGAAGGGACCTGTGCTCTATGACCTTTTGTGCTGGGTGGCAAAGAGCAGGACGTCCTACCTGAGCAGAGAGTGTTCAGTTCTTTAATCAGCAACAGCAGTGTCTGCAATCTTGCGACTAACACCTCTCTGGAACCACTACACTGTATCATCCGTGCTAAACACAGTCAGTCCTGGAAACTAGTGACGAGGGGAAGCAGATCTATCCCCATTTGTGGAGAAAGGACTCTTCCTATGACTTGTTGGTGCGTAGAACTGCATGCTCAGTGTTACTCTAAGCTCTAATCATCTCCTTAGGTGCAGGAAGTCCTGTGTGGTCCTGGACATTCCCCCTGTACTCAACACTGATGAGGACACACCAGTTCAGTTTTGGGGCGCTCACTATAAGAAGGTGCTGGAGCAGGTCTGGAGAAAGACAATAAAGATGTCTAAGGGTATGAAGAACAAGTTTGGTGAAGAGTGGCTGGGTTTGTTCAGCCTGGAGAAGATGGGGCTGAGAGGAGACCTGATTCTCTACAGCTCCCTGAAAGGAGGTTGGAGCAAGGTGGGTGTTGGTCTCTTCTGCCTAGTAAAAAATGATAGGACAAGGGGAAATGACCTCAAGTTGCAGCAGGGGAGGTTTAGGTTGGAGATTAGAAGAAACTTCTTTACTGGAAGGGTTCTCAAACACTGGGAGAGGCTCCTCAGGAAGGTGGTGGAATCTGCATCCTTGCAGGTGTTTAAAAGAGGCAGAGACATGGTGCTGAGGGACATAGTTTAGAACCAGGCTTAGTAGAGTTAGAGAGTGGTTGGACTGGATGATCTTAAATGTCTTTTCTAAGAGAGACAATCCTGTGATTCTCAGTCCATTGCTGAGCAATGGCAATGCAAACCAGGTTCAAGGGCTGGTCAAAGGTTGAGTGCCATGGGGACATTGATTGACTGTGCTTAAGCTCTGCTTTTCTGCTCCGGACTTCTCTCTGCTTTTAATTCAGCTGTTATATCTATGGCTCCTGCCCCATAATTAGAGGTAATATATCCCTCAGCTTTCCATGCTGGGAATCCTTGCTTTGCATGTGTGATCAGGGTGTCCTTAGAAAGCAGGATGTGATTCCTCTGGCCTTTTCCCACCTCTCTCACCTCCAGCTTTCCTGGCTGCAGCCCTCATGAAGCGTGGGGTTCATGGAGGGGACAGCAAAGAGGACTGAAAGGGAGATGGGTGTCTACTGTTCTCTCTAACCACAGCTGTCTCTTTTCTTATTTATAAGTGCAAGCAAACAGGTGCTAAAAGCTTTTTATTCCCCCTCCTGTCCTTCTTGCATTGCAAAGCCAGACTGTCTCCTGAGATATCTCCTTTCAGTGTGCCCCCAGAAGCTATTTTCTTGGTATTTCTGCAAGGACTTGATGTATTTATTTCTGTTCCCAACTCCTCTTCTTCATTATAACTGGAGTTTTGGGGAGGGGACCAACCCTTGAGTTCTCTGAAGGTGAAGTGGGCACTGGAGATCCCATCCTCACTTTGGCTATGACTTCCTTTTTCATTGAGGTGTTTTCTGGCATCCCTTTTCAGCCATGTCTGGGACTTGTGAAGATTTATGCTTTTAGCAAGTGCTCAAGAAACCTGTGGACGTGGCACTATGGAACATGGTTTAGTGGCCATGGTGGTCTTAGGTTGACAGGTGGACTCAATGATCTTAGAGGCCTTTTCCAAGCAGAATAATGATGTGTTTCTATGAACCAAGTTAGCACCTGTGAATCCCTGCTTCAGTGGGTCAGGGTTTGCTCACTCAATCCAGTCATGCAGATGGATCTGATGGGTCTCAACTCACTTTCAGAATTGAGGGGGGAAAATACCTTAGGAAGCTGATTTGTGTCTTATGAGGAGAGGCTGAGGGAACTGGGGTTGTTCAGTCTGGAGAAGAGGAGTCTGAGGAAAGAACTCATTGTTCTCTGCAACTCCCTGAAAGGAGGTTGGAGTGAGGTGAGGTTTGGTCTCTTCTCCCTGGTGTCAGGTGATAGAATAAGAGGAAATGGCCTCGAGCTGTGCCAGGGGAGGTTTGGGTTGGAGGTCTGGGTTGGAGGTCAGGAACAATTGCTTTCCTGCAAGAGTGGTCAGGGATTGGAACAGGGTGCTTAGGGAGGTGGTGAAGTCACCGTCTCTGGAGGTGTTCAACAAACATGTGGACATGGTTTAATGGCCATGGTAGTGCTAAGCTGATGGTTGGACTCGATGATCTTGGAGGTCTTTTCCAACGTTTACAATCCTATGATTCTATGGTGTGATTCCTTAACCTTTCTGCTCCAGAATGACCCAGAAAGTCCCATAGATCCCTTCAGATGCTAATTCAAGCAGTTCATGGTTCATTTAGATACTTCTGAGATGTGCTCTCCTGAAATATCTGTTTTGTGGCAAAGCAAAATGCCATGGCTGACGCTGTCACCGGAGAAAAATGTATTCATTATTATTGTTGTTATTATTATTTTTAGGAAAGATGCAATCTCACCTCATGCATAAAATTAGTTTAATGAAACAGCAGGACCAGGAGGGAATATTGGCTTTCCTGCTCTTATTTGTGGAGCGAGAGAACAATTTCCTTGCTCCCTCTCAGGCCTTGGATGAATGATATGTCATTGAAACAGCGTTTTTCAGCTGAGGTGTGTCCATGAAGACAGCAGGGAACCAAAAAATAGGCTTCAGAAATTATTGAAATGAAAAAAAAAAAAAAGAAAAAAAAAAAAGAGGAAATAGAGAGCTTCTAAACGTAATCCTCTGGCAGCCAGGAATGGCTGAGACCTCAGAACGACTTAGGGAGAGAGTAATAAGGTGGCAGTGGGGCAGCTGTGCCATACTCCTGTAAATCTTCAGATCATGGAATGTAGTGGGTTTGCAGTTACCTGCCCCCCCACCTTTATGAACCCCCACTAAAACTCAGAAAAACACTGGAAGTTAATAAATGAAGCTTTATATTTACAGCAATGCACAATATACAAGCAAATATTTACAAGATATAACAGATATTTACAGATATATACAGTGAAAAGGTAATACACACACCACACCCCTCCCAGAGACCAAAATCCC
>VWZI01021442.1:53707-142513 GCA_013396835.1 Psilopogon haemacephalus | reverse complement strand
ACCTTTTTTAAACTAATTTTTTTTTTTTTTTTCTTTTCTTTCCTCAGTAAAACTCGGTAAAGTGACACACACTGTGTTTATTTCTTTCCCAGCCAATAGTCTAATTTCTCACTCAAATTCTCCAATTAGCTCAAACCAACACATGGAATCATTAGGTTTGGAAAAAAACCTCTAAGATCATCAAGTCCAGGCATCACCCCAACACTCCACCATGACCATTAAACCATGTGCCAGAGTGCCATGTCCACAGCATATTTTTGACACCTCCAGTGATGGTGACTCTACCAGTTCCTTGGACAGCCTGTTCCAATGCTTGACCACTCCTTTAAGTGCTGAAAGTTTTCCTCATCTCCAACCCAGCCCTCTCCTGACACAGCTTGAGGCTGTTTCCTCTTGTCCAAATAATCAAGGGGATAAGTTTCATCTAGAGTGGAGGGGATAAGTTGCACCATGCCAGCATGGTTGTGGGCCAGACCTTGCCATGTCCAATAGCCTCGCCTGAGCTAAGGTTGCTCTGTGCTTTTCTTGAGGCTGTCGTTGCTACACCAGTGCCTGCAGGCAGTGGCCATCATGCTGTTAAAGTGCACTTGTACTTGTCCCTCTAAAAACTTCTCTGACTGAACTCTCTGGGAATTGGAGAGGAGAGATGAGGATAAAAGTGCTAATGTCATCTCAGGGCATCTGAAGCAGTGGTGATGGCAGAGATGCTGCATGAGCTCTCTCATCCCCTCCAGCAGTTTCATGCCACTTTGTCCTTCAGCTTGTTTCCCATCAGGACTCTGGGTTATCCTGGGGATTTTGTCACTGAAAAATGAACTTTCATTAGAATCTCCATCTCCTGTAGAAGCAGTAACTTTGTAGAAGAGAAGAGATTCTTCTTCCTGCAGATGGAGGATCCTCCTCATGTGTTTGGAGGGACATCTTGATCAAAAGGCTGAGCTGGGTGCTAGTCATTTGGCTTATTGCAGTTTCCAGCCTTGGGAATTAGGTGGGACCAAACTAAGCCCTACACTCAATCACAGAATCATAGAATGGCTTAGGTTGGAAAGGACCTTAGAGATCGTCTGCTACAACTTTCCCACCTCTCAGCTAGACTTGGCTACTTAAGGCCTCATCCAACCTGGCCTTGGACACCTCCATCAAGAGGACATCCACAACCTCCGTGGGCAACCTATTCCAGAGTCTCATCAACCTTGTACTGAAGAACTTCTTCCTAAGATCCAGTCTAAACCTATTCTCCTTCCACTTCAAACCATCCCCCCACTTTGTCCTGTCTGTAGACAGCCTTATGAAAAGTCCCTCTCAGCCTTCCTGTAGGATCACTTCAGGTATTGGAAGGCAGCTCTAAGGTCCCCCTGAAACCTTCTCTTCTCCAAGCTGAACAACCCTAGCTCCCTCAGCCTATCCTCACAGCTAGAGGTGCTCCAGCTCTTGGATCATCCTTGTGGCCCTCCTCTGGACTCACTCCAACAGCTTTGAGTCCTTATTTTCATGGGAACACCAGAATTAGATGCAGTATTAGAGATGGAGTCTGACAAGAGCAGAGTAAAGTGTCAGAATCCCCTCTCTTCCCCTGCTTGCTGCACTCCTCTTGGTGCAGCCTCAAGAAGATGAGAACATGAGGGATGCTTTCCTTGAGAGAGACTGGAGAAAAAAAGTGATGGAGTAGCAGGAGTAGTGTGGGGGGAAACCATCTGTGACCCCCCCTGATTTTTCTTTTGATACAATCCTTTGATTTGTCTGACCACATCCAACGCCTCTAGATACATTTGCTGACATCCAGACCTGCACTAGACTGGATGGTTCAGTACTTAAAGAGGCCAGTTAGAAAGCTGGGGACAGACTTTTGAGCAGGGCCTTTTGTGCCAGGACAAGGGGTAATGGTTTGAAACTGAAAGAGGAAGATTCAGACTGGAGAGAAGGAAGGAATGGTTTACACTGCGGGTGGTGAGACACTGGCTCAAGTTGCCCAGAGGTGGTGGAAGCCCCATCCCAGGAAGCATTCCAGGTCAGGTTGTTTGGAACTTTGAGCAACCTGCTCTAGTTGCAGGTGTCCCTATTGACTGCAGGGGTTTGAGGCTAGATGACCTTACCAGGTCTCTTCCAACCCATTCTGTGCTTCTGTTGGTCTGTGTATCATAGAGAGCCCTGTTGTCTTCTCAAGCTTTGGTAGAATGGTTTGCCTAGATGTAGGAGTTCTTTGAACGAGAAAGGCCAAAGGGTGGGCTGGATGTAAGTGTGGGAAGCAGGCAATTACAGTCAAACCCATTTTATTCCCTTCAATCAGTGTGAGTCAAGCTTGGGGTTCTGCATGTCTCCTGATTCCTTCCTTCCCTTGCATTTTGTATGGGGTGTTCACACTCCTCCTCCCTCTTGGGCTGACTGAGATAGACACTTTTAAAAATCCAAGGTGAGGGTTTTTTCAGCTCGTCAAATCCTCTCTGGTGGTGCCAAGGCTCTGAGAAACCCTAAAAGACTTGGAGGCTGGCTGTGTGCAGTCTCATTTCATTCCGATGCCAACACCTGGCACTCCCTCCTCCAACAACCTTACTTCATTGTGATGGCTTTCCAACATCTCCTCACCCTCAGGCTCTTGCAGCTTGCTCAGCACTGCTTGCTGCTACTTACTCCAGTCCTTTTCCTCCCTTCAGGTTGTCTTTGCTCCATCTCCTGCCTTTCCTGCATGACTGTTCTTTAATTCAGGTCTTCACCTTCTTTCCATTCCCTGTCCCTCTCATTACATCCCGAGTAGATCCATGCAGATTTTTGGGCCAAGCAGGCTGTTCTCCACTGCCCAACCCCTTGCCAGAAGAAGCAGCAGTCAGCATGTTCTTGTAACGCTGTATCTCAAGCACTGCAGGAGTGTGCTTGAAGGAAAGGAAGTGGCCTCAAGTTGCACCAAAGAAGGTTTAGGTTGGATATTAGGAACAATTTCTTTACTGCAAGAGCGGTCAGGCATTGGAACAGGCTGACCAGGGAAGCGGTGGAGTCGCTGCCCCTGGAGGTGTGGACATGGCACGTGGTGGTGTTGGGTTGATGATGGGACTTGATGATCTTGGAGATCTTTTCCAACCTAAACAATTCTAGGATTCTGTGAATTAATTGTGTTGAATGCTATTTGCCTTGTTGACCAACATCTACCATCCACATTATGTTGCAGTGGCAGGAGACAAAATCTCCCTGAAGCCTGGAAGCAGATGGAAACAGCATCATGAATGTTCCTTCTGTGCTGTGGGAATGAAAATAACTGTACTGGTACATGAAGAGAGATATGATTTTTTTTTTTTTAATCCTCCTTTTCTTCCTTCTTACCTTTGCCTGATCTTTGCTTTGCTGTGAACACACATTGGTGGCTGCTGTCATGTGCTGCAGATTCAAGATGATGGAAGCATTGATCCAACTTGCTGAATGACCCTGTTCAGCATAGTCATGTGCTGTGCTGTCAGACTCAGGGCTGTCTCTAGAACTCCTCTCAAGCCAAGATCACAGGCCATATGGAATTGCTGGAAAATTTTACAGCTGTTCCCAGAGGTCCTGCTCTCCAGAAGGGCATTCCCAGAGCATACAGGGACTTGTTAGTGGCATGGGATGTTGAGCAGAGCAGGCTTTGCTAGGAGATTGTAACTGTTTTTGAAGCTAGCACAGGTGGATTTTCCTGTGATAAAAGCTGCAAACACTAAAGAAGCTTGAATGCTCCTTCCTGGTTTAAAATAATCAGCTTCTAGCTCTGAATCACCCCAGAGTAATAGGACTTACTGCAAATACAGTAGAGGTCAAGCTCTGTTTGGAGGAGATAAGAAGTCTATACCTGAAACAATTCTTGCAGAGGTGAGCAGAGGGAGCTGGGGAAAGAGGAGGTACTGTGGGCATCCATTGCCTTCTTCTCCTTCGTTCTGCCCTTGTGAGGTCATACCTAGAGTACTGGGCCCAGTTCTGGGCTCCACAGTTCAAGAGGGACAGGGAGATACTGGAGAGAGTTGAAGATGCTGAAGGGCCTGGAGCATCTCTGTGAGGAGGAAATACAGATGGACCTGGAGTTGATTAGGCTGGAGAAGAGCAGCCTGACAGGGAATCTGATCAATACTGATCAATAACTGAAGAGAAAGAGACAAGAGGATGGGGCTGGCCGCATTTTGGTGGTGCCCAGTGACAGGACAAGGGGCAATAGGCACAAACTGGAAGCCCAGAGGTTCCATCTAAGCAGAGGAACAAATTCTTTGGTGTGAAGGTGCCAGAGCCCTGGTGCAGGCTGCCCAGAGAGGTTGTGTCTCCTTCTCTGGAGAGATTCCAAACCAACCTGAACATTGTGATCCTAGGCAAGATGCTGTGGGTGTCCCTGCTTGGCAGGGGAGTTGGACTGGGTGATCTCCAAAGGTCCTTTCCAACTGCACCATTCTATGATTCTATTAAACTTGGAGCCAAGCAGTCTCTTAGTACATGTCAGAGTATCCTCCTGTACTAGTCTGTGGTTTGTTGGAGGTTGTTGTGCTTGCTCCTGTGCAAGCACAGGAGGTGGTCATTGCTGTACAACACCTTTCAGTGGCAGCTGCCTGGTGCAGTTTGACTTGGCAGCAGTGCTGTGTTTTACTCTCTGTCTCTCTTTTATACTGGTTTTGGGCAGAAAAAGCAGTTCCCCCAAAAGGTTACTTGCAAAGTTCTTGTCAGAAGAGTGACAACCACAGCACTTGGGGTTTGTGCATCGATCCCTTAATGCAAACAAACAGACCCAGCTTAAACCCTGTGCCAACTATAAACCCTATGCTTTTTAATTGGGAAATTGATTTTGAATCCAAGCCCCTATTAAAAAAAAAAAATCTAATTAATTTCCTTAAAAAAAAAAAAAAAAAGAAAGAAAAAAAAAAAGTCTGAGTCTTTCTCTCTGTCATGCTCCAGCAGGCAAAGGAGAGGGAGGAGGAAATCATTCTTGGCTGCATCTCTGCAGGGTGCCCTGGTGATAACCTGGATAATGCAATCTGATTTCGGCCTTGAGTCTGTTCCCTTGGATTAGTGAATTTCTTCAAGGACCAAAAAGCTGTGCTGGTGATTCAGACCCAGAGAAGAATGTCTTTTTCAGTGGTAAGCTTTTAGGCTTTTTTTTTTTGCTTTTTTTTTTTTTTCCCCCCTCTTTTTTCTCCAGCCATCAAAGGCCCTAGAGGAGGCTTTTATCATGTTACCAGGATAGAAAGCAAGTTGTGGGCACACTGACTGGAGCCCAGGCCTCCTTCCTTCCCAATGAGAATCCTGCTTGTTGAGTTACATGACAGTGAGATGTGGAGTGGAAAGGTGAAAAGAAAAATGAGATAGAGCATCCACATGTGTGTCCCTTCTGCCCTGAGAAGGAAGATGGATGAATTTGCAGAGGAAGGCATCTGTGTTTTGACTGAACCATCACTGTGTTGCATATGAAGTCTTGTGTCTAGCTATGTTCCATGCTTATATTTAGGTAGGGACCTGTTTGCATTTAGCTGGTTGTATGGAATCTGCTTTGTCCATCAGATGCCTATAGGTCAAGGGCTGGAGTCACAGAATCCTACAATCATTCTGGTTGGAAGAGACCTTTAAGATCATCAAGCTCAACGATTAACACGATGCTGCCAGGTCACCACTAAATCATGTCCCTCAGCACCACTACACAGCTTTTAAATCTCTCCAGGGACAGGGACTCCACCACTGCCCTGGGCAACCTGGTCTAGGACTGAAAATCACAGAATGGTATGGGTTGAAAGGACCTTTGAAGATCATGTCTTTTGGGGAAGATGTTTGTCCTAATATCCAACTTAAATCTCCCTTGCTGCAACTTGAGGCTGTTTGCTCTCATTCCATCACTTGTTCTCTGGAGGAAAGGCTGGCCCCCACCTGACTTTCAGGTAGTTATAGGGTGTGTGAAGGTCCTAAGTCTTGTTTACCAGTTTTTTTTTTCCTCATTTTTTTATGATCCAGGTTTTATAGCACTTATTGGACTTGGGTTCATAGCTCTTCACTCAAGAAGTGAAACATCCTGACCTTTCCTCCGTGCTTATGCATAGCTGCAGCTGGTTTTGCTCTAGGGAAGAGAGGGAGGTGCTTCTGTAGCCACCTAAGGATGTGTTCATCCCGCATCTTTTTCTTTGCAGAAGGCTTTCTTCCCCGATGGGGTGTGGGTGAGGTGCTTCTCCTGGAAGCTTAGGTGCTGAGGGGTGCTGAGGGATGCTGAGGCAGAGGGATACTGAGACAGAGGAATGCCAGCTGGCCCCTTTCCAGTGGCCTCTCTCTCTCCCTCTGCCTGTCACACACTTGCAGCCATCTTGGAGTCAGATTTGTTTAGAGAAATGCTGTCAAGAAAAAGTCTTTCTGCTGGCTGAGAGAAGAGGGATCTTTCCAGCTGCTCAGTCACCCTCAAACTGTGAAGATGCCACATATCAGCTGCATAAAATGAATTTGTTTAGTTAAGGGAGGTGTTAATTAAGAGATTTCTTTTATTGTGCCTCTGCAGACAGCTCTCGAGGGCCTTTTGAATTGTCAGCTCTGGTGACTGCAAAAGCTAATGGTGTCACCAGTTAATAGTGTGACTCATGCCGTGGGATGAAGTGAGAGATGGTGGAAGGGGATGAGAAAGGAGGAAAGGAGACATGGCAGCGGCATGGCACCACTGGAAGCTGGCACAGTAGGATGAGGGGCTTTGCTTTTCCTTAGTGTACCCCCAGGTAATGGTTGGTTGGTTCAGTGACAGGACAAGAGTTGAACATAGGAAGTTCCCTCTAAACACAATGAGGAGCTTCTTGACTTTGAAGGTGGTAGAGCACTGAACCAGGCTGCCCAAATAGGTGGTGGAGCCTCTATCTCTGTAGACTTTCAAGGCCATCCTGGACATGTTTTTGTGTGATTTTCTTTAGATGAGCCTGCTCTGTCAGAGGGGCTGGATTTGATGATTTGTGGAGGTCCCCTCCAACCCCTCACATTCTGTAATTCTGTGACTGGATGACCTCCCATTGGTCAGGCATTGGAACAGGCTGCCCAAGGAGGTGGTGGCATCACCATCCCTGAATGTGTTCAAGAAAAGTGTGGATGTGGCACTTTGGAATATGGTTTAATGACCACGGTGGTATTGAGTTGATGGTAGGACTCGATGACCTTAGAGGTCTTTTCCAGTCAAAAGAAATCTGAGATTCCATGATTTTAAAGATCTTTTCCAATCAAAAGGATTCTCATATTCTAAATCTTCAGAAGGGGAGAGGCTCTGGCTAAAGGTGGCTGCTTTAGCTGCAGGACGGCCCAGGTTTTGCTGGTGGAGCAGCTTGGCAACCCCACAGATGCCAGGGCACGTGCAGCCCAAAATACATTTTTGTGGCTTGACTTAAAATAACCTCCAGTCCCTGTGATCTGAACTGGAAAGGAATCTTTGATTCCTTTTAAATAATCAGCTTCTGCACCGGGTGAGTTTAATTCCCTTTGGTTAATCAGGACATGTCAATCTGATAACCAAGTGCAGGTCTAACATCAAACTTAGGGGGTTAAATTTAAAGGCTCCTAGAAAATAGCAAGTATGCTTTATCTGGAAGAATTACATGCTCCAGTACAGCTGTTTATAGGCATCTCCTTCAGCAAAAGCTGGGTCAACATTTGGGCTTGTTTTTTTTTTTTTCTCCCAATTTTTTTTTTTCTTTTTCCTTCTCTTCTCATGATCTGTATCAGGTTGCTTTTCAAGGGAAATTGAAAATTTCTTAATGAAGAAAATAGGCCAAAAAAACACCCAAAACCCAAACCCAAACAAAAAAGCAACAAATACATAGTTCAGAAGAAATGCTAAACTCCTTGAGGATGTGATGCTGCCTTCTCCTAGTCAAAGGTGTTTTGTGTTCCCAGCTCCCCAGCTAAACAAAAGGGTTATTGCTTGTGCTTAGAAATGTTAGCCCCATCTCATGGATTTGTCTCCTTGTGTGTCTCCAGTGCTCACAAAATAAGCTCTGTTGTAGAACCAAACTTCCAATCACAGAACGTTAGGGGTTGGAAGCATCCTCCAGTGATCATTGAGTCCAACCCCTCTGCCAAAGCAGGATCACCTAGGGCAGGCTCAACAGGAATGCATGCAGGTGGGGTTTGAAAGTCTCTAGAGAAGGAGACTCCACAACCTCTCTGGGCAGCCTGCTCCAGGGCTCCAGCACCCTCACCATAAAGAAGTTTTTCTTTATGTAGAGGTGAAACCTCCTGGGTTCCAACTTGTATCCATTGTTCTTTGTCCCAACGCCACTGAAAAGAGCCTGGCACCTTCCTCTTGACACCCACCCTCAGATATTCATGGACACTGATAAGGTCCCACTTCATCCTTCTCTTCACCAGACAAAACAGCCCCAGGTCTCTCAGTCTTTACTAATAGCAGAGATGTTCAAATCCCCCAGTGATCTCTGTAGCTCTCCATCGGACTCTCTTCAGCAGATCCCTGTCTCTCTTGTTTTTGGGAGCCCGCAACAAGACACAGTATTCCAGATGCATTGTCACCAGGGAAGAGCAGAGAGGGAGGAATTTGTCTCTTCAAAACAAGTGGAAGAGGTAGAGGTTTGACAGAATGCCACAGCCATTTTCCAGCTGCTTTCTCAGCCACCGAGGCACCAACTCTTGCTCTGCTGTGAGCTGATTGAATGAGTTAATATTCAGGGGGGGTATGGGACACCTACAGAAGATTGCTTTAACCGGCCCTTCTTGCACATATGGAAGGTGTGATTTTCTGCAGGTCACTGCTTTGACTTTCTTTAACCCTCTGCTAGCAAATGGGCTTTACTTCTTCCTTTCTAACTCATAGAATCATTAAAGTTGGAAAAGACCTTGAAGATCATCAAGTCCAATTGTCAACCCAACACCACCATGTCGCAAAGTGCCATGTCTACATGTTTTTTGAATGCCTCCAGGAATGGTGACTGCATGACATCTGGGCTACTCAGACAGGCTGTAGTCAGTTGAGTGGTTATGGTAGTTGGGTTATGGTTGGGCTTGATGGTCTTTTCCAACCTCAGTGGTTTTATGATACATCAAACAGTTTGGGTTGGAAGTGACCGCCAAATGACATCAAGTCCAATGTCCCTGCAGTCAGCAGGGACATCCTCCGCTAGGTCAGGTTGCTCAGAGCCTTGTGGAGTCTCACCTTGAATATCTCAACTACCTCCCTGGACTACCTGTTCCAGTGGTGCCCCACCCACATGGTCCAGAACTTGTTCCTACCATCCAATCTAAATCTCTTCTAATTTCAAACCATTGCTTCTTGTCCTATCACTGCAGGCCACTGTAAACCGTCCCTCTGCAGCCGTCCCTCTTGTAGACCCCCCTAAGGTACTGGAATTCCACTAGTAGGTTTCTCTGGAGTCTTCTCTTCTCCAGGCTGAGCAACCCCAGCTCCCTCAGCCTCACAGCAGAGGTGTTCCAGCCCCCCATCTTCGTGGCCTTCCTCTGGACCTGCTCCATCAGGTCCATGTCCTTCCTGCGTTGAGGGCTTCTACGATTCTTCTGCTCTGAAGAGATTCCAAATCCTCCTGGCCATTGTGATCCCAGGCAAGCTGCTATGGGTGACCCTGCTTTAGCCGGGGGTCTGGACTAGATAATCCCCAGAGGTCCTTTTCAACCCTCACGATGCTGAGATTCTGTGATTCTGTGGCTGTTGGACAAGGAGAGAAGGAAAGAGGAGGAAAATGATTAAGAATCAGGCTGCTGATGCCCCAGAGAGATTTCTTCTCTCATCATAAAAAGGGACAGGGATTCTGAAAATTGGGTGGAGATAATCATCAGGAAACTTCTGAAAGTCAAGGCTTTTTTGACTTGGTTTCATCTTCTCAATTTCTACATCAGAGAAAGCCAAAAGCTTTTGAATGCTGTAGATGCCAACCGTGTTTACACCTTCTTGTTCTTTATTTTGGTTTGGTAGGTAATAAAGGCTTCACTCCTACGTCAAACCCTCCNGGGGAGGTGGTGGTGTTGAAATTTCAGAGTATTTTTTTGCTGTCCTGAGCTCAGGTGTTGCATTTTGTCCTGTCTTGTTCCCCTCTGAGTTAGCTTTTACCTGTGATCCTCTGGCAGTGGTATGAGACACAGGATTTTGGGTTTGATTTAATCCCAAAGCAAAGATAGTGCTTGCCTATGATGGGAGCTGTAGGGGCATCTCTGAAGCCTTGCAGGACCACAGAATCACAAGGCCAGGTTGGACAATGCTTTGAGTAATCTGTTCTAGTGGAATGTGTCTCTGCCCATGGCGGGAAGGTTGGATCTAGATGATCTTTAAGGTCCTTTCTATCCCAAACCATTTTATGATTACAGAACCACAGAATGACAGAGGAAGGGACCTCTGGAGATCATCTAGTCGAACCCCTTTGCTAAGGTCATGGAACCTATCTCCTCTACAGCCACACAGGATCTGCCCAAGGCTTTTCCTGCAGCCACACACTGTGTTTTCTCCACTGCTGTCTCCTGTGATTGCATCCCCAGGGCTGCTTTGCCCTGCCCAGCTGAAATCCAAACCATCTCCATATAGTGTGCCCCCAGTTTGCTGTCACAGCAACCAAGCAGTGACTCTGCTAGTGGAGATGATGGCAGATTAGCAGGCTGGGAAGCAGAGAGGAGCATGGAGACATCTCCCAGCCTGCTTGGGAGGGATTAGCACTGCACACAGAGCAAACTTGCTGGAGCCTGGAGGAAGGAGTGCTATGGGAAGGGGAGGGGGCCTGAGCAGAAGAGAAGATCCTCAGGGATTCATTTTACCCACAGTGTCGGATCCTATAAATCTGAGGGCTTTTGCATATTTCCATATTTATATATGAAAATTCCCTCAAGTGGCTTAAAGGCAATGGAAATAAAACCAGGGCTGTCAGAGCTTGCAAACTCCCAGCAAATCTCTAACAGACCATTTAAATCCAAACCTATGGGCTTGAAAAATGCAGCTGCAAGCAGGCTGGTCCCATGTTGGGGCCCATGTGCTGGTGCCTCAGGTCACTGCTTCTCTGCTAGTCGGGGGAGTGTGGAGCAAAGGAGCCTTTCAACCCTGCTTTGCGTCACACAAGGAGGATGCTGGAAAGGGCTCTGGGCTGCTCTTGCTTCCCTCGGGTGCTTTCTGACTGCCTTCTGTGTGTTGTGATAGTTTGAAGGTGGGTGGGGAATTGATCTTCACGACTTCTTGCTTGCAGTACCCCAAAGCTATGAGCTGGAGAGGGCTGCAGGAGCCAGCATCACCACGAGGGCTGCCTGTGGCAGTGCTGGGATGACGTGGGAAAGGCATTTTACATCCCACTGGGGCTGTGGTGCAGGCTGTGTCCCTGCCTGGTGGAGACCACCTCCTCCCTCTCCTGTGAGTGTGTGCCCTTTTCCTTTCTGGTCTTTGATTTTCAGTCCAGAGGAGAATTCTCCAAGCCACTGGTCTGAATCACCCTCACTGACCTGCTGTTTAGCAATTCTCTTCCCATGGATTAATTTGGAGAAGCCTCACAGAGATTTATGCTTTATACCGAATGTAGGGCCTGAGCAGGTAGAAAACATTCCACCTAGATTACCCCACATATCCTTGAGCTGTTATTTGAATGCCTCTAGGTGTTGTCCTTCTTGCCCCAGCTTGGATACTTAGAGGGCTGGAGCACCTCTCCTGTCCAGACAGGCTAAGAGAAGTTGAGGCTGTTCAACCTGGAGAAGGCTCCAGGGAGACCGCAGACCTACATTTCAATATCTGAAGGTGACCTACAGGAAGGCTGGGGAAGGGCTGTTTAGAAGGGCTTGTAATGACAGGATGAGAGGCAATGGTTTGAAACTGGAGCAGGGTAGGTTTAGGTTGGACACAAGAAGAGGAAGCTCGTTGCAATGACACTGATGAAATGCTGGAACAGGTTGCCCAGGCATGTGATTGAGGCCCTGTCCTTGGAGATATTCAAGATCAGAGTTGATGTGGCCCCAGGCAGCCTGATCTAGTTGGATATGTCCCTGTTGAGTGCAGGGGTGTTGGACAAGGTGAGCGTTGAGGGTCCCTTCCAACCCAATGCAATCTGTGGATCAGTGCCCCATGGTATAGGACCTTGACTCTTCTTGGTCTCCTAGAGTCAGCCCCAAAACTCGGTGCAGTGTTCTGATCTGTCCTTCAGTTTTCCTGTGCACCAGATGCCACCAAAGTGGGCTCCCCAGTTCAAGAAAGACAGGGATCTACTGGAGAGGGAGGGTCTGGGGTGACGAAAAGCTCAACATGAGCCTGCAGTGTGAGTGCAGCCCAGAAAGCAACTGTATGCTGGGCTGCAGCAAGAGCAGCTGTGGCCAGCAGGGCAAGGGAGGGGATTCTGCCCCTTTGCTCCGCTCTCCTCAGATCCCACCTGCAGCACTGTGTGCAGCTCTGGCCTTCCAGTATCTGAAGGGGCTTACAGGAGTGCTGGGGAGGGACTATTGACAAGGTCTTGTAATGACAGGACTAGGAGGAATGGGTTTAAACTGGCAGAGGGGAGATTTAGGAAGAAGTTCTTTGCAGTGAGAGTGGTGAGACACTTGCACAGGTTGCCCAGGGAGGTTGTGGCTGCTCCCTCCCTGGAGGGGTTCAAGGCCAGGTTGGATGAGGCCTTGAGTGAGCTGTTCTAGTAGGAGGTGTCCCTGCCTATGGTAGGGGTGTTGGAACTGGATGAGCTTTGAGGTCCCTTCCAACATAAACCATTCTATAATTCAATGAAAAGAATATGCAGGATTGGCCTGTGATGCTCACGTAGGTGCAAAAAGACATGCATGAGCCAGATCATGGGCACTGTGGGCAACTAACTTCTGTTGCAATTCTTGTGCTTGAGCTTTGATTCCTTCTCTACTGCCGACTCAGTCAGCCCAGCCCAGGGCACCTGGAGTGGGCTGGAGACTCATCTCTTGTACTTGAGCTTTGACTCCTTCTCTACTGCCAACTCAGTCAGCCCAAAGAGCTGTGAGGATGAATCACAGACTTGAACTTTCTCCTATGAAGAAAGACTCAGAGAACTGACTGGTTGGAAGGCTGACTTCTGAGAAGAGAAGGCTGAGAGGGCATCTTATCAATGTCTGTAAATACCTGAGGGGTGGGTGTCAAGAGGAAGGGGACAGGCTCTTTTCGGTGGCACTGGGTAACAGGACAAGGAATAACGGGTATAAGTTAGGACATGGGAAGTCCCACCTCAACATGAGGAGAAACTTCTTTGTGGTGAGGGTGCTGAAGCCCTGGAGCAGGCTGCCCAGAGAGGTTGAGGTTGTGGAGTCTCCTTCTCTGGCAACTTTCCAAGCCAACCTGTTCCTTTGTGACCTGCCCTAGGTGATCCTGCTTGTCCCTTCTAACCCTTAACATTCTGTGATTCTATGATTCTGTGAAGCTCAGACTTTTTTTGATGCTAAGACAAGTGTGAGCTTCCCCTTTCTCTGCATCCTCTGTCACTCAGGGCTTTTTTTCTCCCCGCTCTTCAGCCCCAAGGCAGGTAGCTGGAGGCCAGCACATCATCTCTTCTTCTGAAGTCTCCAAATCAAAAGGAAATAATTAGCTGAAGGTTTGGATGAAAACAAGCTGTCAACAAGAAGAAGGTGCTAATGTGTCTGTCATCCCTCTCTCCTTTCTGGCCGTTCCCCAGAGGTGGAAGGCTGTGTGCTCAGCCTGTGATGGAGGCGAGGATGATCCCGCTCGTAGTCGCTTGCCCCTCAGCAATGGCTGTCTGCAGATATCACAACTCATCTCATGAAGACAAGCATCTTGCTTTCAGCCGAGCTCCTGCTGTCCCCTGTCTTGTGGTTGGGAGGGATTTCCTCTGTGGACATCACTGGCTGCAACTTCCCCAGCGGAAGAGCTTTCAGCTCAGGTTTTATGTGCTCATGTGGATGCCTACGATCGATCTGTATCCTAAAAGTGCCTATTTCTCTTCATTACAGAGAGACAGGCATGCAGAATGAGGAGCTCAGATGGAGGTGTCTGCAGCTATTAAGTTAAGCAAGACGAATCCCCGTGTCAGCATCTCCCTTGGCTTTGCTTAGGGCTTTGCTCCTTCTCCTGTAGGACTCCTCGTGGTGACTTTGGTGCTGGGTGACACTCCTGAGAGTCTTGGAACTTGCTGGATGTTTTCTGCTTGAGATGCAACATCACTTCCCAAGGGGAGGCAGACTCTGAGGCCATGGTTCTGCAGCAGTCCCACGTTGTAGCTTCCTCCTACATAGCTCTTTGCCACAGGATGTATTTGACATTGATTCCAAAAGCATGGAGAGTGTTGCCTGCCTTCAGACTCTGAGAAGGCAATGAACAAAACCTTGACTGAGTGACTGTTTTCAGTGACAAAAGATGCCTCTCTTATTTTATTTCTCACTAGTTTTGGGGCTGAGGAGCAAGCTCTTGCTGTTTGCAGGTGTTTCTCGTGCTGTCCTTCCTTTGCCTTGATGAGCAAACACTATCACATATAATTGCATCTCTAAGGGATCTTCAACTAGACATTTCTGCCTCATTTATCTTTAATGTCTCTGTCAACTGAGGTGGTTTGGGGTAATTCTGCTTTGTCAAGCTGGAAGATGAAACACATAGAATCATAGAATGGTCTGGGCTAGAAGGGACCTCCAAAGGTCACCCATTCCAACCCCCCTGCAGTCAGCAGGAACAACCACCACTAGATCAGGTTGCTCAGAGCCCTGGAGAGGCTGACCTTAAATATCTCCAGGGATGGGCCCCCAACCACCTCCCTGGACAACCTGTTCCAGTGTTCCACCACCGTCAGAGTAAAGAACTTGTTCCTAACATCCAATCTAATCTGCTCTTCTCTAGTTGGAAGCCATTGCCCCTTGTCCTGTCACCACAGGCCTTTGTAAACAGTCTCTTTCAATCCTTCTTGTAGGCACCCTTCAGGTCCATTGAGGTATTCTGTCTTTCTCTCCACCCATCTCTCATCCCTGCTGTGATGATTCTGCTGTAATGGTACATTCAGGACCACTTAACCCATTGGCAGAAAGATGCCCCAGTTCCCCTGTTAAACACATCCTCTGTGGTTCCACCCTCTGGTCACCAAAAAAGTTGCTGCCATCTATTGCTGGGCAAGGGGAGGAAATGGGGCTTAGCCACCAAAATCTAGAATTGTAAACATCTGTGAAGCTTTGCTCAAAGGTCACACAAACATTTGGTCTAGATCTGCCCAAAGCTGTGATCTTGATGGTGTAGCTGTCACTCTCCATTGTCATTAGGGACTTTCTCCTGCCTGGAGCCACCAGTGATGGGTGTTACAGGAGGTAGGTTTTAAGACTCTGAGTGAATTTCTACAGGTGGGAAGTTAGAGGCCAGGACTTGCTAACTTTTAAATGAGCTCTTGCACACCCCAGTCTTGGTCTTCTTGTAGCTGGTGAGCCTTGGCCACGAAGACCAGAGTTTGCCTGGCCAAGGCAAGCATGAGCATGAGTGAAGCTCATGCAGCTGGACTGGAGGGAGGGTCCAACCCAGCCTTCAGCCAGGCTTTTGTTTGTAATTTCTCTACAGGGTTAATGATTACTGAGAGAAAAGAATCACAGAATCACAGACTGAAAAGGTTTGGAAGGGATTTCTGAAGATCATCTAGTCCAACTTCACTGCTGAAGCAGGGTCACCTAGATCTGTTTTCTCAGAAGCATTTTCAGGTGAGTTTTGAAAGTCTCTGAAGGAGACTCCACAGTCTCTCTGGGCATCCTGGTCCAGGGCTCTGGCATCCTTGAGGTATTTCTTTATCTTCAAGTGTAACATTCTGTGTTCCAGTTTGCCCCTTGTCTTGTCTCTGGGGAACACTGAAACAAGTCTGTCTCCATCCTCTTGACATTCTTTAGATATTGATAAGCATTAAGAATATCTAACAGTGGCCTAAAACAGCTTCTAAGGGTGAACTGTACTGGTTTTGCCAGATACACAATTCATTCCTTGGGCTGCTCTTGGGTTCCACCAGGTTCATGGCAGTATCTCCCACCTCTGTGTAGTGACTGTATCCACTTCCTGCTACCTTATTCCCAGCAGGTCCCTGCCATGCATCCTAGGCTGCATCAAAAGAAGCATGGCCAGCAGATCAAGAGAGGTGATTCTGCCACTTTGCTCTGGTGAGACCTCATTTAGAGGTCCAGATCTGATGCTCTCAGGACAATAAGGACATGGATCTGATGGAGAAAATCCAGAGGAGGACTACTAAGATGATCAGGGGACTGGAGCACTTCTCCTACAACAACAGGCTGAGGGAGCTGGGGTTGTTCAATCTGGAAAAGAGAAGACTCTGGGGAGACCTAGTAGCATCCGTCCAGTACCTGAAAGGGGGAAGGGTGCATGAAGGCTTCAGGGGGACTGTTTGCAAAGGCCTGCAGTGATAGGATGAGGGACAGTGGTTTTAAATTAGAGGAGATTTAGATAGGATGTTTGGAACAAGTTCTTTACCATGAGGGTGGTGGAACATTGGCACAAGTTGCTCAGGGAGGTGACTGGGGCCCCATCCTTGAGATATTCAAGGTGAGGTTCAAGAGGGCTCTGTGCAACGTGATCTAGTGGAGGTTGCCCTTGCTGACCGCAGGGACGTTGGACTGAATGACCTTTGGAGGTCCTTTCCAACCCAACAGTTCTATGACTCTATCTAGCACCCATCACTTCTTCCTCTACCTGACATTAGAGGGCACTCAAAGGAAACCTTCCCTCTCCTCCTGCTCGGCAGGCTCTATGGGCTACCATCCACAGATGAGCAGAGGGCTCACTCCAGAGCAGGACCTACCTGCAGCCCTTGCCTTGACCTTACTCTCGATGCTTTGTTTTGGGTTTCTGGCTGGTCCAAGCCTTTGTGACATCTGGGAAGCAGCATCTGCAGCGCTGATAAATGGCAGCTGCTGGCTTTCTCCTGCCTCGCTCTCCCACTCCTCCTAATTGACATCTTGGAATCTTGTCTCCATTTGACAAATCAGGCTACTTATTAGGAGTGATGACATGTATAAATACTGCAGGCATTCCGTTTCCATCTGGATACCCTGATAATAAAAGCTATCAGAATGTCTTCCACCTCCACCTTGCATAGCAATTACCACCAGAGAGTTTTCTCCTCCATCACCGAAGCAGGATGTGGAGATGGAATTGTATCTGTGACAGCAAGACTTGCTTCTTTCGTCAGTGGAGGCAACATGGTTTTGGGCAGTAAAATGGCTTTTTTTTTTCAGTCATCAGAAGCATGGTGAAAGAGTACAAGGTGAGGATGTCACAGTATCTCAGAATGTTAGAGATTGGAAAGGGCCTCCAGAGGTCATTGAGTCCAACTCCCCTGCCAAAACAGGATCCCCTAGGGTAGCCTGCACAGGAATGCATCTGGGTGGGGTTTGAAAGTCTCCAGATAAGGAGACTCCACAACCTCTCTGGGCAACCTGTTCCACTGCTCTGGTCACTTTCACTGTAAAATAGTTTCTCCTCATCTTGAGGTGAAACCTTCTATGTTCCAGTTTGTAGCCATTGACCCTTGTCATATTGCTGCAGCCCACCAAAAAGAGATTGGCTTCATCCACTTGACATCCACCCCTCAGGTATTTATAGACATTGATCAGATCCCCTCTCTGTCTTCTCTCCTCCAGTGTAAACAGCCCCAGGTCTCTCAGTCTCTCTTCACAGGGGAGATGCTCAAGTGCCCTAATCATGTCTAGCCAGGGGATCTTGCAGGAGCTCTTTGGCTTGCAAAATTCTGGTTTTGGTGGGTCTTGGTGTTTGGGGTGACCACAGGAGGTGGCCATCACTGGTGGAAGGTGCAATTTTGACTTGTGGCTGCTGTCTCTATGCTTTACTTGAGTTTGCAGGCTGCTGCAGGAGCCCAGAGCCAGCACCCTACCAGGCTCTGTTTATACATCCTTTGGTGGCTCTCCTGGGCTGAGGTTGTCAAATTGCAAGGTGTTATTTTTAGCCTGGTTTCCTGAGGAAAAGCAGCTTCTGTGATTGTACTGTCTGTCAGTGCTTTGCCTCCCACCGGCCTCCTCTGAACAAGTTTTGAACCCCTTGTCACATTTACCAGCACAGGTAGAAAGCTCCAAGATGGGAAGTTCCTGCACATTTCCCTGGAAATTAGAAGCCAGGGCCACCTCCTTGAAGGAGAGGATGAAGCTGAGTTGCAGGAGATGAAGATGCTGGCAAAGGTGCAAGTTGTGAGGCTGGGAACAGCCTACCTGCTAAAGGCTTAATAGCTCAAATACAGATATTAAGTGCTCATGCCTTAATTAAAGTTAATTTGTGGGAGAGGCATTTTATTACAAAAGATTTCTCCAGCTCAGGCGTGTCCATGCCATCTGCTTGGAATTGGTGGTGGTGGCAAAGCCCTCGACCCTGCCAGAAGTGGGGACTTGCTGTGGGAGTTGGCCATTCTCAGGAGAAGGAGAAGCTCAACAGAGAAACCTCTTTTCTGTTCCCCCACTTCTTAATCCAGCTGATAATTGACAGTAATTAGGAAGGTTTTTAAGAGCTGAGTGCTGCTGCTGGCAGGGGAAGGTGCAGAGTTTCATTTCCTGTGACTTTCAACAGGACATGCATGTGTTGGAGCAGGGCCAGAGGAGGCCACAGCAATGATGTTGAGGGCTGGAGCACCTCTACTGTGAGGCCAAGCTGAGAGAGTTGGGGTTGTTCAGCCTGGAGAACAGGAGGCTCCAGGGAGACCTGGTGGCTTTTCATGACTTAAAGGCTAAATATAAGGAAGCAGGGGACAGACATTTTAGCAGGACCTGTTGTGACAGGACGAAGGGTGATGGTTTGAAACGGAAAGAAGGAGATTCAGACCATAGAGAAGGAAGAAATGATTGGCACTGTGAGGGTGGTGAGACACTGGCCCAGGTTGCTCAGAGAAGTGGTAGGTGCATCAGCCCTGAAACCACTCCAGGTGAAGTGGTTTGAGGCTCTGAGCAACCTTCTTTAGTTTCAGATGTCCCTGGTGACAGCAGGAAAGTTGGACTAGATGACCTTTAGAGGTCACTTCCAACCCAAATCATTTCATGATTCCTCCCTGCATGTTGGGTTCTCTGGTGGCTGACAGTGAGGTGGAGCAGGCTTATTCTGATGGGGCTATCACCCTCTCCTTTGTGCAGCTGTTTATTTTCATGCCAGCTTTCAGGAGCAGAAATAGTGTGTGATTGCTACCCCATGGCAAGACTGGATGGGCTTGGAAGCATGTCCATGTGCACGTAGCAGCTCCTGCTTCTGAGGAACCTGGACTTAATGAGAGACAGCTCCTATTAGTGCTTGCTTACTTTGTCAGTTGAGTTGTTTGCTGGGAATGGAATTTTTATGGGGAATCTTAAACCAAACAATGATGCTAATAAGCTATAATCAAAACCAGGGAGAGAGAGGGACCTGCTTCATTCTCATCCCATAACCCTTCCTCAGATTTTGAAAGAAGCTGCTTTATATTTTTTTTCTATGCCAAGAAAAAAACAAGATGCTTTTAAAAATTAGTTTGTTTTAACCAAAAGATGAGAGTAGAAACTCCCAGGATTGGTTTTATGACTGAGGCCTTGCTTGGGAATGTTGAAGACAGAGATGTACAAATCCCTGCTTGGAAGGGCTTGAGACCAAGCCTGCATCCTTGGCTGGTATCCAACATACCAGGTTATTTGTGAAACTGTTTTTTTCCTTATTTCTCCTTTCTTCCTTCTCCTTTTGGTTTTTGTTCTTTTTAACCACTGACAGCTCCACCATAGCACTGAAAAAAGATCTCACAGATTCACAGATTGCATTGGATTGGAAAGGACCTTCAAAGATCACCTTGTCCAACCCCCTCTGCAGTCAGCAGGGACACCCCCAACTAAATCAGGCTACCCAAGGCCACATGGAGTCTGATCTAGAATGTCTCCAGGAGCAGGGCCTCAACCATGTCCCTGGGCAACCTATTCCAGTATTTGACCACTCTCACTGTAAAAGAGCTTTTTGCTAATGTCCAACCTAAATCCCCCCTGCTCCAGTTTCAAACCATTGCACCTCATCCTATCACTCCAAGCCCTTCCAAACAGTCCTTCCCCACCCTTCCTGTAGGTCCCATTCAGATATTGAAATATAGTTACAAGATCTCCCCTGAGCCTTCTATTCTCCAGGCTGAGCAGCCCTAACTCTCTCAACCTGTCCCCAAAGGAGAGGTTCTCCAGCCCTCTGATTATCTTTGTGGTTCTCTTCTGGACTCAATCCAGCAGCTCCATGTTTCTCTTGTGTCTAGTCTCTGATCTAGGTAAATCAATTTTTCTACTGAGATGGCTTTTTCCCCTTCTGTGTGAAATTTGGGATCTGGCAGGTTGACTATTTCTGACCAAAACCCATTTGGTCTCAGTTTCTGACCTTTCTTACTCGCTGTGAGTGAGTTTTGCATCATAAACACAAAAGCAGCTGGGTAAACCCGAGCAATTCTCCTTCCAGAGGACTTAGCTGTCTTCACCTGACTTTTATAATCATTGAATGATTTCAGTTGGAAAAGAACTCTAAGATCATTGAGTCCCACCATCAAACTAACACCACCATGCCCACTAAACTATGTCCCAGACTGCCATGCCCACAGGTTTCTTGGACACCTCCAGGGATGGTGACTATACCACTTCTCTGAGAAGCCTATTCCAATGCCTGACCACTCTTGCAGGAAAGAATTATTCCTGATATCCAACTTCTCCTCACACAATTTCAGGCCACTTCTTCTTTCACCTGACACTGAGGAGAAGAGACTAAACCCCATCTGGCTCCAACCTCCTTTCAGGGAGTTGTAGAGAGCCAGAAGGTCTCCCTTCAGCCTCCGCTTCTCACCAGCCCTGCTCTCCAGACCCTTCACCAGCTTCATTGCCCTTTTCTGGACATACTCCAGCACCTCAGTGTCCTTGGAGTGAGGAGCCCAAAACTAAACCCAGTATTTGAGGTATTTTGAGGCTTATTGTCACGTATCATCAAACCTGAATCTGGCTCCTGATTTACTCAGGAGAGATCCAAATATACTCAGAGCAAGCCCAAGATTCTTCAGGAGATGTTACCCTGTTTAAAGAAGGCTTTTAACAAACCCCCTTTATGATGTAATAAAAAAAAAAAAAAAAGAAGAAGGAAAAGCCCTTTTTGCCACTTAATGCAGGGATGGATACTTTTCTGTGTGCAAACTCTAGATAAAAGGGGCAGAACTTCTAATTACATTACCTAGGGAGTCTTAATAATGTTTGCCCAAAGTGTCTTGTCATGAAAATCCTCCAGAAGAAATTCAGTTTAATTTCTGCTGAAATCCTTTGGCTTCCTCCCTTACTGCTTCCCAAAGCCTTGTAGGGCTGCCTGAGGAAGGAGAAGTCACAATTTCGGGTTCCTCCAAAGAGGAACATTGCATTCGGAGAGGGCTGGTGAAGATGCAAATCCAGAAATGCTGTGTTGCATCACCTCCTGTGCTGGTAGGACATGAGACCAGAGAGGTTGATGGATTCACTGTCCCTGGAGGTGTGCAAGAAACATGTGGACATGGCACTTGGGGGCACAGTTTGATAGCCATGGTGGTCTTATGTTAACAGTTAGACTTGATGATTTTTGAGGGTTTTTCCAATTGAAACAATTAATAGAATGGCTTAGGTTGGAAGGGGCATTAGTGATCATCTACTCCAACCTCCATGCCATGGGCAAGGACACATCTCAACTAGACTTGGATGTGCAAGGCCTCATCCAATCTGGCCTTGAACACCCTCAGGGCACCTCCCTGGGCAACCTATTCCAGAGTCACCCCACCCTCATACTGAAGAACTTCTTCCTAAGATCCAGTCCAAACCTACCCTTGCTCAGCTTCAAACTATTCTCCCTTGTCCTGTCTCTAGACACCCTTATGAAAAATCCTTCTGCAGCCTTCCCATAGGGTCCAATCAGGTATTGGAAGGCAGCTCTAGGGTCCTCCTGGGGTTCCATTTCTCAACATTTTGGTTTATGAGTGTCTGTTCAGATCTGTGTTCTTGTAGTTTTCCTAGTGTGGATGAGAGGTACTGAACTCCAGGCTCATTTTGGTTAGCTCAGCTGCAATAAGGACCAGCACTCCACCAATGAGCAAGCCTTGAACTAATCTGGTTTGGACCTGGGAAGTTATTATAGGGAATTATTTCTGAGCATCTCATAAAAGCAAAGCCCAGACGCCTTTCTGCGATGCTTGTGGAAAACACTTCAGGCTCTCAGGGAAGGGATGAGATCTCTAGAATAAGAGACTGGTTTGGGTTGGAAGGGACCTCTAAGCGTCGTCTACTCCAACTCCCTGTAGTCAGTATGGGCACCAGCAACTAGAGCAGGTTGCACACTAACCCAAACAAGCTGACCTGGAATGGTTCCCGGGATGGGGTATCTACCATCTCTCTGGGCAACCTGGGCCAGTGTCTCACCACCCTCACAGTGCCAATCATTTCTTCTTTCTCTCTACTCTCAATCCCTTTATTTTAGTTTAAACCATCACTCCCTGTCCTGTCACAACAGTTCCTGCTCAAAAATCTGTCCCCAGCTTTCTTACAGACCCCTTTAAGAAGAGTCACAATAAGCCCCTCCAGGCTGAGCAGTCCCAACTCTCCCATCCTGTCCTTGTCAGAGAGTTGCTCCAGCCCTCAGATAATTTCTGTGGCCTCCCCTGGCCGTGCTCCAACATGTCCATGTCTGTCCTGTGTTAAAGACCCCAGTGCTGGCCCCAGAACTGCAGTGGGGTCTCACCAGAACAGAGTACTCCTCAAACTGCGAGAGAACTCACCTGCATCTGGCAGCTTGGTCAACAAGGTGCCTGTGAATTAGGTGTGCTACCAGAAACTAATTAGAAGCCTAATCATGCTAGTGCCTCTCCATGTGTCTCCATGGCACGTCACAGGGATCTGCTGAGTGTGTAGATGATGGTGGGCATGGTGCCAGCTGGGGAGTATCATTGCTCCCACCATAATTACTGGCATAAGAGGAATTTGGGGCTGGAAGGCTCTCATGGCTCACTGCCTCCAGTCACTCACTATTACAAGCAACCACATAACCTGGCTTTATGAACTTCATCAAGCACTATCTTGATGGCAAGCAGGTTTTTGCTCCTGCTGTTCCCATGGAAGCTGTCTCAGGCCCTAGCTCATAGGATAGTGGATAGTAATTAGGCAACATAGATGTGTTGATGAGTGGTTTATATCTGCTCTCTCCAACTTCACCACAGTACCCAAGATATGATCTCTTGGAGATGCTCTTCATTAGCAATTAATAGGTTTTTCAATCTCTCCTGGAAGCACTTTTAATCATCACATCGTGTCAGGCTCCCCCAGTGTAGTGTAGGACAGCTAGACCACATGGCTGGATTTTCACTTCCTTCATCTCCACTGAGTTTCCATCCTTGCCACTGATCTTTTACACCTGGCCTTGGATTATGTACTGGTGAATGTCATTCCACGGCCATGGGTCTGGTTCTTAAAGTAATTCTCTCCTTCTGAAGGGTGCTAAAAGTCACTGTTTTAGGTTGTTTTGCCTCCTAAGCAGCAAGTTTGATGAGTGTTTGTTCCCTGTTGTTAAGGAAGTGTTGAATGTGAGTGGAGGGTGAACAGCCTGCTCAGCAGAATCTCTCCAGACTGCATCCTTTTTTTTTGTATCACCCATTGTAATCTGATTAATTTTTTTCCTCCAGGCAAAGCTTTTGTTTGATTCATAATTCTCATTGCAACATTCCCCTCCTACTGACTAATCGCTTCCCCACGTGGCACCATATCAGATGTATGTCTGAAGTCCAGATGGTCAAGCTCTCTCACAAAAGACAAATATTAGCTTTGGTCTAAAAAAAACCCAACCAAACGACCACTTTTATCTCCCAGAAAAATGTAGTTACTAGGCTTGACTGGTAGGATCCATCTGTGTGAAATCCAATTTGTCTTTACCCCTTTTCGTTTTTTTTTTTTTTTTGCCTTTTGAGTTGGTCCTCATTCATAGTTGCTCCTCAGACCAGCCTAAGCAACCTGTAACTGCTCAAATTGTGTCCTCTCACCCCAGTCTTAAATATTTTCTTTTCTTTAATCTTACATAAAAACAATAGAATTAGAAGGGATCTTAAAGATCATCTAGTTTCAACTCCTCCTGCCAAGGGCAGGGATACCTTCCACTAGACCACGTTGCTCAAAGTCTCATCTAGCCTGGTCTTAAACACTTCCAGGGATGAGGTATCCACAACTTCTCTGAGTAACCCGTTCCAGTATCTTACCACCTTCAGAGTAAAGAACTTCCTGATGTCCAATCTAAATCTATCCTGCTCTAGATAAATCCATTCCCCCTCATCTATCACCACAAGTCCCTATAAGAAGTTGTTTTCCAGATTTTCTGTAGCCCTCTTCAGGTACTGAAAGACTGCTCTAAGGTCTCCCTGAAGCCTTCACTTCTCCAGACTGAGAAGACCCAATTCCCTCAGCCTGGCCTTGTAGGAGGAGTCCTCCAGCACCCTGATGATCTTTGTGGCCTCCTCTGGACTCTCTCCAACAGATCCATGTCCTTCTTGCACTGGGGGCTCCAGAGCTGGGTGCAGTACTCCTGATGGGGGTTTCACAAGTGCAGAGCCTTCCAGACATCCTTCTTCCTTCCTGCTCCCCTTTGTTAGATGAGTTTAAAATAATCTGTGGAGAAAGAAGTCTCTGGGCAGCCAGGCAGTGCTGCTGAGGTGATTATTTCCACCACAGTAAAGGTTGCAAACTGGCTACAATTATCACTCCTGGCTTTACATGCTAACGGGATTTGCCTTTGGGAGATGAAATGAACTCAGCTGTCATGCAGGTGACTGTTTCATTTGGCTCCTTTGAACCATCCTTTCTCAGCCTGTCAGAGGGTTTGCAGAGGGAGAGGAAAGATGCATTCCACCTTCCAAAGCTTCCACCGGGGCTTGCACAAGGCACTCTTCCCTTCTACAACAGCTCAGCTTGGAGAGATTCAGTTGGGATTGCTCCGAGGTCACCTCAGGTGCTTCCTTTGGTTGAGTGCACTTCTACCACTGAAGGAATGGGCATCTTTTTGTAGTGCTTCTGGGTGATGTAACTGTGAATCAACACAGGCATTGGAGTAGGTTGCCCAGGGAGGTGGTGAAGTCACCATGTGTGGAGATACTCAAGAAGCATGTGGAAGTGCAACTTCTGGACTTAATGAATGAGGTGGTCCTAGGTTGATGGTTGAACTCAATGAGCTTAGAGGACTTGTCCCAGCTGAAACATTTCTGTGATTCTGTGGTGTAATCGTCATGGTGGTCTCAGGTTGACAATTGGATTCCATGATTGTAGAGGGTTTTTCCACCCAAAACAATTCTATGATTGTATGGTTTAAAGCTGATCTTTAAATGCTGATCTTAGGTTGATGGTTGGACTCAATGATCTTGAAGGTCTTTACCAAATGAAACAGTTCTGTGATTCTATGATTCTACCAAGGGGCAGGGGGAGAAAATACACTTGGGTGTTGCAAGCAAAGAGAAATAGGGACCTGATCCAGGCTCTTAATGCAGTATGAGGAGGGTGAATCTTCAGGCTAACAGTGTGTGTTTTCCCAGACTGAGGACAAAGAGTCACTCTAGCCAGGAATTTGCCAATTACTTTTTCATTTTGACTGAAAATACTGGTGAGAAGATGTGGAGACTCCTTCTCTGGGATGCGATCTTGGGCAACCTTTACAAAGTTATGCAAGCAACACTATGACAAAGGGCAATGATTTTAAACTAGAGAAGGACCAATTTATATTGGACATTAGAAATAAGTTCTTTATCATGAGGATGGTGGAACACAGGAGCAGGTTGCCCAGGGAGGTGATGAATACCCCATTCCTGTAGACATTCAAAAGCAGGCTCTGAGCAACCTGATTTAGTTGGGAATGTTCCTGCTTACCACAGAGGAGCTGGACTAGATGACTTTTAAATATCCCAACCCAGTGTATTCTATGATTCTGTGATTTTAACCTTCTCTGAGTGACCCTGCTTCAGCTGGGGAGTTGGACTAGATGACCTTTGGAGGTTCCTTCCAACCCAAAGCAGTCTGTGATTCTACAGTTCTCATCCCTTCTATTCTACAGTTCTCTTCCCTTCTCTGAGAGCCAGACATATTTTCCACTATTGATGAGTAGCCTTCATATCTCTGCCTACTTTGCCAGTGCAGAAGACATCAAAAGCTGCACAGATGTGTTTAATTTGCAAGGTGGCAGCTGGATTCCACTGGACAAAAAGAGCCCAAAAGAGGCCCAAACCGAGGCCCAAACCAAGTAGCAAGTGTCAGCAAGAGGTCTTTTTACAGAAGATGGTCCTGCACTGCAAAACTCAGGTCCATTTCCAAGGAGTGGTGATTTTAATCTAAAAGAGGGATATTCAGACCAGAGAGAAGAAATGTTCTACACAGAGCATGGTGAGACACTGGCCCGAGTTGCTCAGAGAGGTGATAGATGCAGCGACTATTGCAGGTCAGGTTGTTTGGGGCTGTAAGCAACCTGCTGTAGTTGCAGATGTCCTTGCTGACTGCAGAAAGGTTGGACTAGACTATCTTTAGAGGTCCCTTCCAACCCAAACCATTCTATGATATGATAAAAGCCTTGCAGAGACCCTAAAGGGCTGTGTCCTGCAAATGTCCACCTTCCTAAGCACAAAACGTCCTTTCTGTGGTTCCTACCTCTATCAGGATGACCTTAACCACCCCTAATTAACCAGTCCTACTACCCCTTTACAGCTGGTGTCAGAGAAAGGCAGGGCCACCAGATGGTCTTCCATTGGCTCTGTGAGGAGGCTGTAGCTTGAGGACGTGACTGAAATGAACCACATCCCCAGTGGATCAACTGAAAGGGTCAACGTGTGTAGTTAACCAGCTAAATTTGCCCATGGTTATCCAGCTGTGTATTTCGTGGCAACTAGAAGACATCTGCGAGGCAGGAGCCACCTACTACATAGGCTGATTTGCTTGATGGTGGTGCTTTTCTCTCCCCACTGGCAAGGGGTTGTCTGGTGGACACAGGGACAAGGGCGGTTTGGATGTTAATCCATCACCTAGTTTTGCTGCTCTTCCTCTTTGCTGGTTTGGGGTTTTGAATTTCTTTTTTCTTTTTTCCTATTTTTTTTTTAATCTCAGCTAGGTGGTGGTTGGAGCAATCTGCCTTAACAGCATGTTTTCAGCCCCGATTTTGCCAGTGACAGTTATTAACAGTTTCCTGATAAGAAACAGGTGTTTCAGCATGGTCCATCAGGCAGGAGAAGAACGAGTCCTCCCCAGTGTCATCCTTCATGATGTATTCAATGACTGCCAGCCTAGGGTTTTTTGGGTTATGTATTTTTTGTTTGTTTTTTTTTTTTTTTTTTTTTAATGAAGATTTTATTCAAGCTCACAGGTAGCATTTACTGTTTAGCATGCAGGCTCTGGGCGAGCTAGTGGAGTGGAAAACCTTTTAATTTCTTTTTAATGCAAACATGGATCTTGCAAGACCTTGTCAAGCAGCTGGAATGGGTATAGGCTCTTGCTGATGCCTCTCAGCATCATTTGGTGGTCCCCTGCAAGAAAAGTGGTGGGTGCTTCTCCTGGGAGTTGTGTTTGAAAGGACAGGCCTGAACCTGAAGGTATCAGGGTAATTCTGCTGTCTACCTCTGTTTTGCAATGAAGAACCACACCTGGGGTGGTTTGGGCAGAAAAACATTGTTAGTATATGAGGAGCATTCCAACATCTTTTCCCTCTGCTGGTGCTTCTTTTGCTTTCCCGTGGATGCAGAAAAAGGCCAAGATGGATATCATAGAATGGTTTGTTTTGGAAGGGACCTCCAAAGGTCGTCTAGTTCAACCCCCCTGCAGTCAGTATGGACATCCTCCACTTGATCAAATTGCTCAGAGCCCTGTTGACCCTGACTTTGAATATCTCCAGGGATGGGGCCTCAACTACCTCCCTGAGCAACCTGTTGCAGTGTTCCCCCACCCTAATGGTGCAGAACTTGTCCCTAACATCCAATTTAAATCTCCTCTTCTATAATTTCAAACCATCTCTGCTTCTCCTGTTACTGCAGGCCTTTGTAAACTGCTTCTCTGCAGCTTTCCTCTAGGCCTCCTTCAGGTACTGCAAGGCCATTATAAGGTCTCCCTGGAGCCTTCTCTTCTCCAGGCTGAACAACCCCAACTCACAGCAGAGAGCTTCCAGACCCCGAATCATTTTTGTGACCTTATCTTGACCTGCTGCAACAGCTTAATCTTGATGTTTGATATCACAAAGGGATAGATCAGTGTGAGGTTCACCTAAAGTGCTTGATAGATCCCTGTGGTCTTCAGTGCTGCCTCCTATCCTAGTCCTACTACTCAGGCTTTCTAGAGAAAAAGGAGAGAGAGAAAAAAGGTAGGATTAATTGGTGATAAATAATGCATTCTGTTCCCACCTAAAGGTTGTTTGATCTCCATAGCCTTCATTCCTTCAGTGACAGGGAGCTCAGTGTTAATAGCTATTTGTCACCCATTGCAGTGCTTAAACAGCCTGAGCAGAGCTGCTCTCAGCTCACACCTCCCTGCCATGAGCAGAGCTTCCCATTATTGCTTTCTTTACAAAAAAGGGAACAAAAAAAGCCCTTCAGTTCTGCTCTCCTGTGGTGACTCTTCACAGCAATTTCTCCAAGTGAAACAATTAATGAACATTAAACAGCAACATTAAACATCCATAAGCTGGAAAAGCAACAGTCAAGAGGGAAGATCTAGTGTCCCTCTAAAATCTCCATTAAGACTCAGTTAGAAGGGCTCTGGCTAGTAGGTCGAGAGAGGTTCTCCTGCCCTTCTACTCTGCCCTGGTGAGGCCACATTTGGAGTACTGTGTCCAGTTCTGGGCTTCAAAGTTACAGAGGGACATAAAACTGATTGAGAGAGTCCAGCACAGAGCCACAAGGATGATGAAGGGAATGGAACATCTCTGTTACGAGGACAGCCTGAGGGAGCTGGGGCTCTGCTGCTTGGAGAAGAGGTGTCTGAGAAGTGACCTCAGCAATGTTTATAAATATGTAGAGGGTGAGTGCCAGGAGGCTGGAGCCAGGCACTGCTGGGTGATGCCCAATGACAGCACAAGGGGCAATGGTGGAAGCTGAGCCATAGGAAGTTCCATGTAAACATGAAGAGGATTTTTTTCCCTGTGAGGGTGACGGAATCCTGGAACAAGCTGCCCAGGGTGGTTGTGGAGTCTCCCTCTCTGGAAATATTTAAAACCTACTTGGATGTGTTTCTGTGTGATCTGGTATAGGTGAGCCTGCTCTGGCAGGGCGCTTGGACTGGATCAGCTTTTGAGGTCCCTTCCAGGCCCTGACATTCTGTAATTATATGATTCTATGACTAGAATCCCAGCTTCTTTCCTGGGGAGGATGCTGATGAGAGGCCAAAATGACATAGATTTGGATGGAGGAAGGGTTGTCTTGTAAACAGTGCTGCCATCAGTGTGAGGCAGCAGCTCTGACACACTGGTTGTTAAGTGGCTTTTATGGCGTTTTGGTATCCATACCATAAGATTTAGACTAGACAGAAGGAAGAGATTTTGTACACTGAGGGTGGTGAGACCTGGCTCAGGTTGCCCAGAGAGGTAGGAGATGCCCCATCCCTGGAACCATTCCAGGTCAGGATGTTCAGGGCTCTGAGCAACCTGCACTAGTTGCAGATATCCCTACTGACTGCAGGAGGCTTGGACTGGATGACCTTTAGAGGTCCTTTCCAGCACAGACTATTCCATGAGTCTTTAAGTGATGTAAATCCAGGCTGCATGGTTTTCTGGGTAGTGCTGTACCTACATCCACACCTTTCATCTCCTGTCCTCCCTCCCTCCTGCCTGACCAGCAGTCCTGAGCAGGGAGAAGAGACATCACACAACTACAAAGATGATGAAATGACTCGAACATCTGTCTGCTGAGGAAAGGCTGATAGACCTGGAGCTGTTTAGTCTGGAGAAGATGGAGAGGGAATCTTGGTAATGTCTGTATCTGAAGGATGAGTGCCAAGAAGAGGCCAGTCACTTTTCAGTGGTGTCCTGTGACTGGACAAGAGGCAATGGATGCAAACTGGAACACAAGAGGTTCCAACTCAACATGAGGGAAAACTTTACTGTGAGAGTGGCAGAGCACTGGAGAAGACTGCCCAGAGAGTCTCCTTCTCTGGAGGCTTTCAAAACCTGTCTAGATGTGCTCCTGTGTGATCTGCCGTAGGTGATCTGCTTTGGCAGGGGGTTGGACTCAATGATCTCCAGAGGTCCTTTCCAACTCCTACCATTCTGTGATTCTGTGAACTCTTCACAGCAATTTCTCCAAGTGAAACAGCTGATCAACTTTAAACATCCTTTTGCTGGGAAAGCAGCATTCACACAATCACAGAATGGCAAGGGTTGGAAGGGACGCGTGGAGATCATTGAGTTCAATCCCCCTGCCAAAGCAGGTTTCACCTAAAGAAGGTTACACAGGAATATGAGCTGGCAATGTGCACTTTCAGCCCTGGAGGCCATCAGTATCCTGGGCTACCTCAAAAACAGTGAGAGAAACAGGACAAGGGAGGTGATTCTACCTCTCCACTCTGCTCTTAGGAGACTCTACCTGGAGCACTGTGCCCAGTTCTGGTGACCCTAGCATAAAAGAGACATGGACCTGCTGGAGCAGGTCAAGAGGAGGGCCATAAAGATGATTGGAGGGATGGAGAACCTCCCCTATGGGGACAGGTTGAGAGAATTGGGGCTGTTCAGCCTAAAGGAGAGAAGGCTCCAGGGAGACCTTAAAACAGCCTTCCAGTTCCTGAAGTAGCCTACAAGAAAGCTGGGGAGGGGCTTTTTACAAAGACTTGTAGTGATAGGATGAGAGGGAATGGATTGAAGCTGGAAGAGGGCAGATTTAGACTGGACAGCAGGAAGAAATTCTTTACAGTGAGGGTGGTGAGACACTGAAACAGGTTGCCCAGGGAGGTCGTGGATGTCTCCTGCCTGGAGGTGTTCAAGGTCTTGATCTAGTGGAAGGTGTCTGTGCTCATGGCAGGGGAGTTGTAACTAGATGATCTTCAAGGTCTTTTCCAACCATTCTATGTTCAGGTGGGTTTTGAGTATCTCTAGGGGTGAGGAGGGAAGACCCAATGTGCCTCTAAAGTCCCCCTGTATGCAAATTGTTGCTTCAAGGCTGAGCAGAACTGGAAGTGATAATTAGCAGTAGAACATTGAAATGAGGCTTTATTACTATAAACCATTTGGAGTTTATTGTCTCCCTCTGTGCAGTATGGAAATCAGGGCTGGAAGGGGCTTGTGAGCCTGCCTTGGCCTCTGCTGGTGTGGCTAAAAGGGATGGTTTTCAGCACTGGGTTGTAGCTGCCCATTTTCCATTAATGTTAATGGGAACAATGGGGCCAAACCCTGACCACCACGGTGAGGATTTCTCTTCTCATCTGCTGAGCCAGCCCTTCCCTGAGGACAGCTTATGCCCCCTTTCCCATCCCAACTCCTTACTTGGAGAAGATGTTGTAATGCTGAAATGACTCAAGTGTGGCTCTGGACGGGTGGATGGATGGAAGAATGTCTCATTGTCAGCATGAGATAGCAGCTCTTACACAATTTATTGGATGTTATGGGATTTTAACGTCCAAACCATGGGAGACTTAGACTGGATGGAAGAGATTCTTTAAATTGAGGGTGATGAGACACCGGCCAAGGTTGACCAGAAAAGTGGTAGATGCCCCATCCCTGGAACCATTCCACTCCAGGTTCTTTTGGTGTTCATTTTGGGGTTCTGAGCAACCTGCTCTGGTTGCAAGTATCCCTGCTGACTGCCAGGGATTCGGACTAGATGGCTTTCATAGGTCATTTTCAACTCAAACTAGTCTGTGATTCTGAGTGATGTCACTCCAGAGTACATGGTTTGCTGGACAGTGCTGTACCCATATCTACACCCTTCATCTCCATCCTCCTGCCATCCAGTCTGGCCCACAGTCCTGAGCCAAGAGAAGGGACATGGCACAAAGCCACTAGAGATGGGCAGATTTTTGGGTACCTTGTGATACCTCCCCTGCCCCTTTCTTGTCCTTTTTGCCCCCTCCATGGGAACCATTTTTTTGCCTTGCAAAGTGGTCTCATTATAAATGCATCAGGCTCAGGCGGTCTCACACGCTCAGCCTTCATTTAGCCCTCCAAGCTCCATTACATCTGAGGATGTCTTGGGGTAATTAAGTAATATTAGAACATTTTCTTTGCTATTTCCCCCGTCCCCCCCTCCTCCTCTTCCCTAATGCAGCTTTCAAAGCACCAACTTCTGTTCTCACCCACTGGAGCCCACTTCTCCGAGCCTCTGAATTCTCCCTAATGTACCTCACCATGAATGAAGGCTAATTACATTTCTGAAAGATGTCATTAGTGTCACATTCATGCTGTGTTTCAGAGAGCTGGCAAGCAGCAGGCAAGGCTCCCTTAGGTGGCTTTGCAGCTTTACCATGTTCAGTGCCATCAGCGAGGAGCGAGGTTCAAACCAGCCTGGGTATTCTGGCCAGCAAAGCAGAGATGCTTTGGGCTTTGTCGTCAGCAATCTCTACCCCTGGGTGTTTTGCATCCTTCATCTCCGGAGCTCATCGTGGTTTACAAATATTAACTAATTAAGCCTCTCAGAGCTCCTGTGAGATAAGTAATTGCTGCTCGAATGATTGGCATTATATCCACTCTCTTCTCTAAGCAGTGGACAGAGCCTTTCACTACAGAGAAATAAGGAGGCAAATCTGAGGTGTGCAAAAGCAACACTTTTGGATTATCAGGCCAGATAACTTGTTGNCCCCCCCCGCCTCCTTTTACATGTGTTTAAACCTCAAGGAGCTCTACGGACTTCAGTGGAGGCTCTTCAGAGCCTTCTCCAGAGAGAGGAGAAAGAAAGCAGAAATTGTCAATTTGGGTAGCTCATTGTTTGCATCATCAACAGGATGTTGATTCCCAAGGAAATAAAAAGATGACAGAATACTGTGTTCAGTTTTGGGCTCCCCAGTTTAAGAGGGACAGGGATCTGCTGAAGAGGGTCCAGTGGAGGGCTACAAGGATGCTGAGGGGACTGCAGCACTGCCTGATGAGGAGGGGCTGAGGGACCTGGGGCTTTTTAGTCTGGAGAAGAGAAGGCTGAGAGGGGATTTCATCAATGTTTATAAATATCTGAGGGTCAGGAGGGTGGGGACAGGCTCTGCTCACTTGTTCCCTGGGATAGAACAAGGAGCAATGGGTGTAAGCTGCAGCACAGGAGGTTCCAGCTCAACACAAGGGGCAACTTCTTGACTGGAAGGGTCCCAGAGCATTGGAACAGGCTCCCCAGAGAGGTTGTGGAGTCTCCTTCTCTAGAGACTTTCAAGGCCTGTCTGGATGTGTTCCTCTGTGACCTGAGCTAGATTATAGCCCTGCTTTGGCAGGGGGGTTGGATTCAATGATCTCTTTGGGTGCTTTTCAGCCTCTGATGTCTTGTGATCCTGTGACCCTGTGATAGTGGTCACATATCCTTATTTTTATCCCTTTCCCCTCTTCCTCTTTTCCTCTCTTCCTCTTTTCCCTTCTCCCCTTTTTTCCCTCTCCCCCTTTTTCCCTCTCCCTATTTTTCCCTCTCCCCTCTCCCCTCTCCCCTTTTCTTGTTCTTTGTCCTTTTCCTTGTCTTTTTAAAATTGTTTTTATTTTTTCATTCTTCTTTCTCTTTTCCTTTTTGCTTTTCTTTTTGCCTTTTCTTGTTGTTCTTTTTTTCCTTCATCCTTTCATTATCCTTCTTCTTATTCCTTTTTCCTTCTTCTTTCTTCTTCTTTTTACTACTGTTATTTTATTCTCTCACCAGGTGATTATAAGGACAATATTCTGGTTTTACCCTACCACTGCTTTCCACTTCAGCCCAGTGCAAAGTGGCCACCAGGCTCCCACAGGTGAACACTGTTTTCGGGGGGAGATAGATGCTCACAAGAAGAAGTCATGGGTAATTTAGGGTAAAATTGCCATGCAAATATTTGTTTGTATTGTACTGTGTTGCATATTCTTGTCCTGGACAGATGCATTAGCTCTGTTATCAAGGCTGGAGTTTGCTGCCTCTGAAAAGGTCAACTATCCCAGGTGGTTCCTACCCCTGTGGGAAGCCTGACGTCCTCCTCTGCCTGTCTGGTTTTTTGGGGCATTGCCATAATCAGGGTAGGGATGGGGGCAGTGCTAACATGGGCTTATTAAAGGGGTTAGTAAGGGATGCCTGGCACAGTGTGCAGGCAGCAAGTCATGTACTAGTTGACCTTTAAAGGTCCCTTCCAACCCAGTGCTCTCTATGATTCTGCTTGGCACTGTATCTTCTCATCTTCTTCTTCAATGACTACTTGATTTGATTCTGCTGCTTGACCCTAATATTGACTACATCCTTGACCCTATGGGGAAGGATTCATTGCAGTCCAGGATATCCCAAGAGCATTTTTGAGTTTGTTTGATTCAGGGTTTTCCCTGTTGGAAATAGATTTTTGTCAAAAACTCTAAACAGGACCTGGAAGGAAGTAAAACCTGGCTTTATATCAGGACAGCCTGCAAAGCTTTAGTAGAGGACATGGAATCATGTATCATTTGGTTGGAAGAGATCTTTAAGATCATCGAGTCCAATCCTTAACCCAGCACTGCCAGGTCACTACTAAACCATGTCCTTCAGCACAACACCTACATGGCTTTGAATCCCTCCGGGAATGGAGACTCCACCATTGCCCTGGGCGGCCTGGTCCAGGGCTTGACAACTCTTTTGCGGAAGAAATTCTCCATCATGCCCTGCCTAAATGTCCAACCTAAATGAGGCCATTTCCTTTTATCCTATTGCTTGTTTCTTGGGAGAAGAGACTGACTTCCACCTAGCTACCACCTACCATGCCCTTTCAGGAAGTTGTCGAGACTCAGGTCTCTAATGTCCAGCCTAATATTCAACCTAGACCTTCCTTGGTGCAACTTGAGGCCATTTCCTCTTGTCTTATTGCTTGCTACTAAGGAGAAGAGACCAACCCCCACCTTGCTCCGAGCTCATTACAGGGAGTTGTAGAGAGCAACGAGATGATTTCTCCTCAGCCTTCATTTCTCCAGACTACATGTATTGTGGTCATTGCTGGTCAGCTGGCCTTGGAGGCATTGTGCTAGACTCAAGCAATGCAGAGTCCATCTCCATCCTTGGGAATCTCTGCTGCACCTTCCTGTCTTTTGGGTAAACTTAGATCTGAGAGGCCTCTGGGTGTTGAGGTAGAGGCAAGCTGGCTCCCCTCCTTTCATTGTCCATCTTCTTGGAAGGATCCCTCAGCTCTTTGCATCTTATGTAAATGTTTTCCAACTTTGGGTAAAGAGTTCCTCTCCGATCAGAGGGCTGCAGCACCTCTCCTATGAAGAAAGGCTGAGAGAGGTAGGGCTGTTCAGCCTGGAGAAAAGAAGGCTCTAGGAGACTTTTGAGCAGCATTTCAACATCTGAAGAGGACCTACAGGAAGGCTGGGGAGGGACTGTTTAGAAGGGTTTGTAACGATAGGTAAAGGGTCAATGGTTTGAAACTGGAGCAGTGTAGAGGTAGGTTGGACATTAGGAAGAAGTTCTTTGCAATGAGGGTGGTGAAATACCATTACAAGTTGCCCAGGGATGTGGCTGAGGCCCTGTCCCTGGAGGCATTCAAGATCAGACTTGATGAGACCCTGAGCAATCTGATTGAGTCGGGGATGTCCCTGCTGATTGCAGGAAGGTTGTACAAGATGACTTTTGAGAGTCCCTTCCAACCTGATGCATTCTATGATTCCATTCTGTGGTGCCAGCAGCAGCCCTGATGATCCCTGATGGAGCTGTATGTGGCTGTGCTTTGCAGGCATGGATGGGCAGACTGGGTTTTCTGTTTCAGGCACCGGTGTGAAATTAAAGGGAGTCTGGATAAAAGGCTGCAGCAGCAGAGCTGAGCTGCCCTGGGAAATGTGGTATGGAGAAGATAATTGTCCAAGGTGTGGGAATCCCAAGCTTTCCCACAGACTGCCTGCCCAGTCTCGGCCAGGCTGCCAGCTCTCTCCTGTCTGGGAAGGCAGATGGGTGTTAGCTGAGAGGCTGTGTTTAATTCAGGGGGCAAAGGTAGGATCTGGACTGAGGTGGCTGCAAGAGGGAGCTGCTGCATGAAGGGATGGATCTGAGCAGTTGCCTGGAGATGCAGGTCCATCTTGCACCCCAAAAAGCATGAGAGGCTGAGAGAAAACCATCAGGGAGATAACTCTAGGGGAAACAAGGAGAGAGTCCCAGACACAGAATTTGGGGCAGGGAGAAACCTGAGTGATGCCAGATTGGTAGGTAGGAAACAGTCCTGAAACAGTTTGTGTTTGTATGCTGAGATAAGCCCAGGAACATCTGCTTTCTCTGGCCCCTGCTGGTCCCGTCTGCAAAGAGCTGGCAGGTTTTTTGTGTGGAACCAAACCAACACTCAAACCTCTGTTTTCTGCTCGTTGCTCACTGTGCACTTCCAAAGCTGTCCTACTGAAGTCAGAATCATAGAAACGTGGAATGGTTTGGGTTGGAAGTGACCTCTGAAAGTCATCTAGTCCAACTCCCACCCTGCAGTAAGCAGTGACATCCTCAACTAGACCAGCAGCAATGGGACAGGAGGCAGGAGGTGAAACCTCATGGCTGATCCAGCTGCTCCTGGAGGAACGGTGTCCATCCAAAGGAGTGCTGTGAATTCATGTATACCACTTGTTACATGGTTGTATGAGAGACTCCCGTAGGCTGTGGTCAGCGGCAGTGTGTTCCCACCAGTGTCTCACCTGTCCTAGGTCAGGGAGCCTGCAGTTTCTGGTAAGGTTCTGGAGGGGCTGGTGAGGCTTCCCAGTGTGAGAATAAGCACCTCACCTCTCCATAGTCTAAGGCTGAGGCAGGAAAAGTCGGAAAGTGAACAAGAAGCTTCTCTGAGTATGTTTAGCCCACTTAAGGTTGCCCGTACCCTGATGACACATTCTGCACATGTCAAAACCCAGTAATTACAGCTAATAAGTCCAAACTGTGTAATTAGCCTGCAAGTGCTTCAAGCTAGAAGGCAGAGTAAGCACGGTCATTACACACTGCTGAGGTGATCCATTGCTTTCCCCACTTGGCACACAAAATCCAGCAGTGACAGAAGTGTACCTGCTCTGTGCCTCAGCCTCCATCATAGAATTCTTAAGGTTGGAAAAGACCTCTAAGATCAAGTTCAACCATAGCCCAACACCACCATGTCCACTAAACTGTGTCCCCAGGTACCATGTTCACACATTTCTTGAACACCTCCAGGGATGGTGACTCCTCCACCTGCCTGGGCAGCCTGTTCCGATGCCTGACCACTCTTGAAGGAAAAACATTTCCCCTAATATTTAACCTAAACCTCCATTTATTCAACTTGACACCATTTCCTCTTGTCTTATCGTTTGCTACCAGGGAGAAGAGATTGAATCCCACCTTTCTCCAACCTCATTTCAGAGGTTGCACAGAGTGAGATGGTTTCTTCTCAACCTCCTTTTCTCCAGACTAAACAATCCCTCTTGCCCCAGCTGTTCCTCACCAGACCTGTTCTCCAGACCCTTTGTTGCGTTTCTCTGCACCTGTTCCAGCACATCAGTGTCTTTCTTGAAGTAAGGAGAATCATTTGGTTGGAAAAGATGTTGAGATCATTGAGCCCAAAACTGAACCCAGTATTTGAGGCATAGCCTCTCTGATGCTGAGTACAGATGGACAGTCACCGCCCTGGACCTTCTGGCTACATGATTGCTGATCCAGACAAAGATGCTGGTGGCCTTCTTGGCCACCTGAGAAGGTCACCGCCTTGTCAGCACTGGGTGAAAAGAGGAACCCATCTTTTTTCCCTTCCCAAAATCTGTTTTCCATTCCCTAAGAGAGATGATTCCTGGTTAGATATTTCTGATCTGAAGTGGGAGGCTCTTGAGGGGAGTTTGTGTTTGGTTTTTCTTCTCACTACTTTGCTTGTCTTCCTGATTAAAGTGGCTCTTTTGTCAGTCCCTGAATTTCTTTCCACCCTCCAGTTTTTCCAGAGAAGCTTCTTAACATTTTCTGTCTCTAATCAATACCCAATTCACATGCAATAACTTTGTCCAGGGGAAAGGGGAGTAGCCACCAGGGTTTCTTCTGTAATTTTAGCGTGCTGCAGGCATTGACTGAAGGTCAAAGTGAGCTTGACTGTGACTGAATTTTTTTTTTTTTAAACTGTCTTTGGGTAACCCATCAGCAAAATGCAAGCCTTGTAAAACCTTGACTCAGGGCAGGCTGTAACGGATGGTTCTGTGCAACCTGCCAAGCACACCATGAAGCTGGCTTCCAGTGGTGCTCTCATGGTCCTTTCTGGTGGAAGGGGGGACCCTAAGCCTCTGTGGGCTGTGATGGATATCCTGACAGATGCTATTTTCCCCAATTATACAGGTAAGTGGGAGCTCTGGGAGCAGGTGAAGCTGGTGCCTGCTCAGTGAGCAAGGAGAAGAGCTCCATTAGGTGCCCCCGGGAATGACAATTCTGCAGAGAGGACCTTGTGCTGGAGGAGCAGGCACCTCGTTTAACCTGCCTCCCAGCCAGGCTGGTGCTCATCTGTCTTCTGTCACTGAGATCCTGATGTTACCTCTTCAGCATCCCTCTGGCTGTGGCTGTACTGGTGTGGGAAGGGAGCAAAAGGACAGAAATCAGGAGGGCAGGAGAAGATAACAGCAAGGACCAGAAGTCTCCATCCTCAGACAGTACAAAATCCCAGCATGGAAGTGACCTCTGGAAATCATCTAATTCAACTCCCTTGCTAAAGCAGGGTCACTCAGAGCAGCTTGCCCAGGATCACGATGTCCAGGAGTGTTTGGAATCTCTCCAGAGGAGACTCCACAAGCTCTCTGAGTAGCCTGCTCCAGGGCCCCAGCACCCTCACAGCAAAGAATTTTCTCCTCCTGTTCAGGTGGAACCTTCTGGCTTCCAGTTTGTGCCCATTACCCCTTGTCCTGTCACTGGGTACCACTGACAAGAGTCTGGCATCATCCTCTTTCCCTGAACCTTTTAGCTCTTGCTGTGCATTGATCAGAACCCCTCTCAGGTTGCTCTTCTTCAGGCTAACCAGCTCAAGGTCTCTCAGACTTCCCTTCTCACAAAGATGCTTCAGCCCCCTCAGCATCTCTGTAGCCTCCACTGGACTCTGTCCAGTAGTTCCCTGTACCTCTTGAACTGGGGACCCCAGAACTGGACCCAGCACTCCAGATGTGGTCTGCCTAGGGCAGCATAGAGGAGGAGGAGGAGAACCAACTTGCTGCTTGCAGTTTTCTTGTGATGAAACTTCTTGAGATGAAACCTTGGCAGATGGATGCCCTCCTCTGTGCTCACGCGTACCCCAACCTCCCTTTGAATATTGCCAAGGAGGAGTGGGTATGGTCAACAGGAGTCACTGAGGCCCTTGCACACCATTTTTGAGTGTGCCATGATGTCTCACTGTGGTGGGATCAGCTGGGGACAGTCCAGTTTGACACATTTAACATGGAATGTGTTGCAGGGTCATTGGACAGTCGGCATCTTACTAATCACGTTTAATGTGTGGGTTGCTTTATTATGGATCCTTTCAGAATTCCTTGTTGGGAAGGTTGCTGGTGCAATTGCAGCTGCAAATCTCAGGAAGGTTCTTTCCAAAACAAATGGAGAGTCTCAGGCTGGGGATGAACCCAAAGAAACCATGAAATGGGTCTGTAGTGATGGACCATGGTTGAGGAGACCTAAAGAGATGAATGAGGCATTTAGGCCCTTGGGAAGAGTTGCTATGGTTGTCCTGACTTGTACATGGAATTGCAGAATGGTTTGACTTGGAAGGGACCTCAGAGATCATCTGTTTCCCACCCATGGGCAGGGACACCTTCCACTAGGCCAGGTTGCTCAAGGCCTTGTCCAGCCTAGCTTGAACACTTCAAGGGAGGCGGCATCCACAACTTCCCCTGGTGACCTTTGCCAGTGCCTGACTACCCTCACTGTAAAGGATTTTTTCTTCATCAGGAGCTACTGATCTCCAGACTTCAGGCATTAAGTGATGCCCAAGTAGGCAGAGATGAGCAAGAGGTTTGGTCCCAGTCATGTGGGTGCTGCAGCATGGCACAAGGGTGACCTCACCATGTTCTAGCGCTCAACCCATCCTACCATCTGCTGCTACTGGTTTCTAGTCATTGATGGCAAAAGTGGGAAAGGCTCCAAATCTGCCTCCAGCTGATTGCAGTAAAATCCAAACTTCCACTGCAGTCACAGCTGCTGTTGACTGTTCCTCAGTGGTGTCTTGAGCACCACTGGAGGCAGACTTGGGAAGTTTTGCACCACATAATGCAGGAGCGAGGACTGAAGGATCCCAGCTGGATCAGGTTTAAATGGTGAGGAGACATGAGGTAACTCTTTGTAGTGGGTTTGCAGTGACCTGCCCCCCCACCTTTTAGAACCCCGGCTAAAACTCAGAAAAACACACTGGAAGTTAATAAATGAAGCTTTATATTTACAGCAATGCGAATATACAAGCAAATATTTACAAGATATAACAGATATTTACAGAAATATACAGTAGAATAGAAATACAGACACCACACCCCTCCTGGAGACCAAAATCCCCAAGAGAGGGAAACCAAACCCCCCCTACCACCTTTCCCCTTTCCCCCAGCTTTATCTCACCACTTGATGATGCTGCAGATAAGCTGAAGATCGGTCAGAAAGATTAGTGGCAGGAAGGAATGAATGGTTTTAGTGATTTTACTCTGAATTAGTTCAAAGGCAGAGAGACAAAGGAAAGAAGCTGGTGAAGCCTGCCCGGGACCCAGAGCCGACTGAACTGCGCAAGCACACTGGCTTATCTGGATGTTTTGGGAACATTCTAAAACAACCTTCTTTCTTCTCTCTCATTCAAAACTGGGTGAAGGGACATAGTGTTTAATTTCTCACTCTCAGGCAGCAGTCTAATTTTTCACACAAATTCTCCAATTAGCTCAAACCAACACACTCTTCCTGAAGGGTCTCAGGTGTGGGTGAGGAACCTGTGGGTAACCTGCTTATGAAGCAGATCTTCTGGGAAGTGCTGATAAATATCCTCAGCAGCAGAAGGGCAGAAGGCTTCAGTCCCTTTAGTCACTGGCTGAAGAATGCATGTGATTTGGTTCTGCTAGTGAAGAAAATGAAGCTGGACCTGTCTGCTTGGGGCTCCTTTGACATTTGAGCTGCCCAGGCTGGATGAAATGTCCATCAGACTATCATTGCCAAGTATCCTTAGAACTCTGGCTGTTGGGAACTTCCTCTCCCTTGTTCCTACATGTTGTAACAACATCCTGATGCCTTTTCTCCTCTTCAAATTGCAGATGCCTCCTGCTCAGGGCAGGTCTTGGAAGGAGCTCTTCACCCTTATTCACACTTCTCGTCTCCTGAATGCCACAGTGAAGGTGCTGGAACCTAGAGCAGGCTGCCCAGAGAGGTTATGGAGTCTCCTCTGGATAGATTCCAAACCCAGATGGACATTGTTATACTGGGCAGCCTACTGGGAGAGACCCTGCTTTAGCAGAGGGTTTGGACTAGATGATCACCAGAGGTCCTTTCTGATCTCTACTGTATTGGGAGTCTGTGATATGATCACCTTCCCTCTTTTCTGGAAAGGGTGAGAAGTTGGAAAGAGAGATGCTGAAAGGATGAAGGACTTGGGGCTTTTTAGCCTGGAGAAGAGATGACTGAGGGGGGATCTTTTCCATGGTGATAGACAGCTAAAGAGTGGGTGCCAGGAGGATGAGGCCAGGCTTTTTTTCAGTGGTCCCCAGTGACAAGACAAGGGATAATGGGCACAAATGTGGATATAGGAAGTTCACCCCAAACATGAGGAGAAACTTCTTTGCTTTGAGGATGGTGGAGCACTGGAACAGGCTGCCCAGAGAGGTGGCAAAATCTCCAGCTTGAGTCATTCCAAACCACCTGGATACTATTCTGTGTAGCCTGCTCTGAGTGGCCCTGCTTTACGGGGGAGTTGGACTAGACGATTTGCAGAAGTCCCTTCCAAACCCTACCATGCTGGAATTCTGTGTCTGTGCTCCCCCTTTCTTGAGTGGGTGCTGTGTGAATAGTTGGAAGGAGAGAGGCTGATTTGGGTTTCTGGTGTGTGCCTGTGCTCAGAAGGATTAGTCACGGTTCACAGTGTAATAATAAATTAAGGTCCAAGGGCAAGAGTATAGAAGAACTCAAATATCCTCTAGTGTCTGTGAGAAGAACTATGAAAGAGTTCAGAGTTTTGGACTGCTAATTGCAGGATGTGTTAATTGCAAAGCAAGCAATACTGGCTTTTACATAAACTCCAGTGCCCGTAGCTTACATTAGGAATAGCAAGAGGGACATCATCTTGATGGAACCAAGACAAACATCTAAAACCACTTAAAATAACTCGTCTGAAAGCATCCTCATGTCTCTGTGGTATCCTGGTTAATCACAGCCCACTCTAAAAGCACTGCCTGGGCTTTGTCTTCTACACTTGCAGTAGCTGCTTCCAGTTTTCTCCTCAGCCTCATCTATAAATTCCAACCATTCTTAAATAAGACTGGTGCCACACAAAACCACTTCTCCCATCCCTGGGCGCTGTCTGATGATATTCCCTTTATCCCTTTATAGAACTGAATCAAGCCTGACACTTCAAGCACTCCCTGAGGGAAGTTATTGAATTTAACAGGGCTGAAACCAACAGGGTTCTGGAGAGACATGCTCTGAAAATCTGTGCAAGATCATGGAAAACAATCACCCTCCTCTAAGCCTTTCAACTACTCTACAAAATCCTTTGGCAAGAATTAAATCCCATTGGATTATTTTTTCCCCCCCCATAAATGCTAATTATGAGTAAATTTGCCCCAGTGAATTTGCTGAGCCCCCAAATTTTGGTGAATTCTGTTGTCCTGCTTTCTCTTTCCCAGGCAGAAGGATGTGTCAAGGCAGGGGTCAGGCTGAGGAAAAAAAAATCACCACAGAAAGGGTTTCCAGGCATTGGAATAGGCTGCCCAGGGAGGTGGTGGAGTTACCATCCCCAGTGGTGTTTCAGAGATGTGTGGATGTGGTGTAGTGGTGGCAGCTTAGCAGCAGTGGTGGGATTGGGAGCCCTAAGTCAGTGGTTGCACCTAAGTCAGTGGTTGGACTTGATCATAGAATGGTTTGGGTTGGAAGGGACCTCTGAAGTTTATCTAGTCCAACCCCACTGCAGTCAGCAGGGACATCCTTCACTACATCATGTTGCCCAGAGTTTTGTCAAGTCTGACCTTGAATACCTCCAGGGATGAGGCCTCAACTACCTCCCTGGGCAACCTGTTGCAGTGTTCCCCCACCCTCATGGTGTAGAACTTGCTCCTAGCATCCAATCTAGATCTGCTGTTCTCTAATATCAAGCTATTTCCCCTTGTCCTATCACTGCAAGCCTTGGTAAACAGTCCCTCTGCAGCCTTCTTCAGGTATTGGATGATCTCAGCAGTTATATGAATCTGTGTTTTAACTCTACTCACTAGCAATCCATTCTCATTTTGATCCCAGATGGGATCTTCTCCGATCCAGACCTGTGGTACAAAATTTTCCAGTGATCTGCTCTCTGACCTGCTTTTCCCTGTAAGTTCCTCATCTTCCCAAAACCCCATCCCTAGAATTATTCCAGGTCATATTAAAAAGGGCTCCAAGCAACCTGATCCAGTTGCAGATGTCCTTGCTTCCTGCCAGCAGGTTGGACTAGATGGCCTTTAAAGGCCTCTTCCAACCCAAACTGTTCTATGATTCTCTGATTCCTGCATTGGCTGCTTTGGCCATCTGTTTCCTTTTGGACTTCTGAAGAAAGCTTAGTTTGTTGTCTCCATTTCAGCTGAAGGGAGAGTGGATGGGAGAACAGAGGCAGAGGGAACACGAGGCTCTGTGGAACAGAAGCAGAAATAACAATTCTCCAAGCCTTTCCAATCCTTCTCTAGACTTCCTATGCCAGAAAAAAAACCCCAAAACCAAAAAACCACAAAAAAACCCACAAAAAACACAAAAAACCACAACAGCTTAGGCCTCCAGCTTTCAGCAGAAGATGCTCTTCACTGGTAAGGAGGATTATGGATTGTCCAAAGCTTTGATGCTACAAAGAATTCTGCATTACCTTGCCTAATAAATTCTCCCAGGAGCCTGTGCAAACATTCTCGTGTGTGAAAACTACAGAGCTACTTTGTTGGCATTTGCTATTCCTTTTATCCATATAGACTTCTTCTTGCTGAGGTTGCTCACACAGAAGGTGAACAAATATTCAAAGTTCTCACTCCTGCAACGCCTGAAAGTGCTGCTGCCAAGGGTATGAAATGTTCTGTTTTAATGATGTCTTCTCGGTGTGTTCCGATGTTTGGACTGATGAACCTTAAAGGAAGCTGCTGTGTGTGTAAAGGGGAAGGTGACTCAGTGAAGGAAGATGAGGAGGAGGGAGGATCACGTGTTGGTTTCGGTGTCATTACCTACTCACCAAAGTGAAAACAACCTGGCAGTGACTAGAGGACACCCGGATATTAATGGGAAAGCTGAAGTGAGTTCATTTAACACTGTTCATGTGGGTAGAAGCATAGAAACATGGAAGTGTTGGGATTGGAAGGGACTTTTGAGACTGTCAAGTCCAACAGCTTGCCAGAGCTCACAATCCCACCATTACTACTAAGCTACTACCACTAAATCATGTCCCTCAGCACCACATCCACACATATTTTAAACACTTCCAGTCAGGGGATTCTACCTCTTCCCTAGAAGTCTGTAAACATCTCCTGGGATGTGACACCACCACTTCTCTGAAAGCCTATTCCAATGCCTGAGAACCCTTGTTGTGAAGAAGTTTATCCTAGCATCCAACCTGAACCTCCTCTGGAACAACTTAAGCCCCTTTCCTCTTGTCCTGTCTCTTGTTGCATGTGAGAAGAGAGCATACCCTACCTTGCTCCAACTTCCTTTGAAGTAGTTGTAGAGGGCAATGAGGTCTCCCTTAAACAATCCTAGTTCCCTGAAGACCTGTTCTTCAGATCCTGCACCAGCTTAGTTGCTCTTCTTTGGACACTCTCCAGCACCTCAACATCTTTCTTGTAGGTAGAGTCCCAAAATTGAACCCAGTACTCAGTGTGTGGCCTCACTAATACTGTGAAAATCACATCCCTAGACCTGCTGGCCACAGTATTCCTGATGCAAGTCAGGATACCATTGGCCTTTTTGGCCACCTGAGGACACTTGCTGGCTCATATTCAGCTGAATATCAATCAACACCTCCTGGTACTTCTCCACCAAGCAGCTCTCCACCAGCCTTGTGAGGCTGTAGGGGGTTGTCATGGCCCAAGAGCAGCTCTTGACCTTCTTGAATCTCCAACACAGTAAATATTGCATCCCATTGAATGGACCGTGTGTATGTTTGGTTTTGTGCTCTTAACAAGAGGACAGGGAAAAAACCCTAAGGATTCAGTCAAAATACTTGCTGTAAATAATTCAGCTCTTTCTGTTCTCATTTTTAGTGTGGTGGGTACAACACCTGTGTCAGAAGATGTGGTTCAGTCTGTGTCCTCCTCTCTCCCAGGCGTACCTCAAAGCTGGCGTTCAGCTCAGCGTGATGTGATCAGAGCTGACATTGCATTGTTCTTGGGACAGGGTAAGGAGAAAAGAGCTGGAAAGGAACTGTGCAATTCATGGCTTGGCACAGCTGACAAACCTCAGTGGGAGGGACAGGGCTTTCTCCAGGGAGGGAGACAGATCAGCAGCAGCCCCAATGCATTTCCAGTTTAGTCTTAAGATTTCTCTCCCAGTACTTTGAACTGGGAAGGGCAGAGCTGACTAAAGACACTCAGGGAATAGTCTTGAAAACACAGCATCAGTCTGCATCCTTTTCTGTTAGTGCACCAAAGTCTGCTCCCTAACCTGTGTCAATCATTTCTCCTTGTCCACCCCAATCAAACAACATCAGTGTGGACAGCTGCCTGAAGCCACCTCTGCAGAACACCCCTAGGAATGTTCACTGCATAGGAAGAGTTAAGGGTTGTGTGTTTTGGTTTTTTTCCTTTTCTTCCCTTCAAGTAGTAGATAGAAAGTAAATTCAGTCCTGGGATTGTTTCTAAAGGAACTCTTAGAATCATAGAATTGCTTTTATTGTAAAATACTTTTAAGGTCATCAGGTCCAAGTGTCAATCTAAGACTCCCTTGGCCACTAAGCCATGGCCCAAAGTGACATTTTCACATGTTTCATGAACACCTCCAGGGATGGTGACTCCACCACCTCCCTGGGTAGCCTGTTCCAATGTCTTCATTTATAGATTCATAGAAAGGTTTAGGTTGGAAGGGACTTTAAAGGCCATCTGATTCCAAACCCCTGCGTGGCAGGGACACCTTCCACTAGACCAGGTCACTCAAGACCTTATCCAACCTGGCTTTGCACACCTCCAGTGAGGGAGGGAGCATCCATAACCTCCATGGACAACCTGTTCCAGTGTCTCACCACCCTCCTGGGGAAGAATTTCTTCCTAATCTCCAGACTAAATATGGCCTTCTCAAGCTTCAATCCATTCCCTCTCATCCTATCACCACAAGACCTAGCTTCCTTGTAGCCCTCTTCAGGTACTGAAAGGCCAGTATGAGGTCTCCCTGAAGCCTTCTGATTTCCAGACTGAACAGCCCCAACTCTCTCAGTCTGTCTCCATAGAGGAGGTTCTCCAGGCCTCGGATCATTTTTGTGGCCTCCTCTGGACCAGCTCCAACCTTAGTCAAAGTATCCTCCCTTGAAGGATCTAGAGGAGAGAGGAACAGCCATATTGTCTTTTGTCTAGGCAGAGTGAGGCTGGTGATCTTTGCAAGGAAGACCTTGGCTCCAGCACACTCAAGGCTGCACCTTCCCCTTGAGAGCAGGTGACAGGATGTTTAGTGCATGATCTCCTGCACCAAGGTGATGTCCTAGACCATTTATCAAATCTTTCAGTTTGAAAGGAGGATCTAACACTTTGGTTTCAAACAGGTCCTGGCTCTGATTGGCAGAGACACCCTGAGACCCCAGCAAACCTCTGACTTGGGCTGTTCCAGGATGTAGTGGGTTTGCAGTGACCTGCCCCCCCACCTTTTAGAACCCCAGCTAAAACTCAGAAAAACACACTGAAAGTTAATAAATGAAGCTTTATATTTACAGCAATGCATATATACAAGCAAATATTTACAAGATATAACAGATACTTACAGAAATATACAGTAAAAAAGAAATACAGACACCACACCCCTCCTGGAGACCAAAATCCCCAAGAGAGGGAAACCAAACCCCCCTGTACCACCTCTCCCTCCTTCCCCCAGCTTTATCTCACCACTTGATGATGCTGCAGATAAGCTGAAGATCGGTCAGAAAGATTAGTGGCAGGAAGGAATGAATGGTTTTAGTGATTTTACTCTGAATTAGTTCAAAGGCAGAGAGACAAAGGAAAGAAGCTGCTGAAGCCTGCTCGACCCAGAGCCGACTGAACTGCGCAAGCACACTGGCTTATCTGGATGTTTTGGGAACATTCTAAAACAACCTTCTTTCTTCTTTCTCAGTCAAAACTGGGTGAAGGGACACAGTGTTTAATTTCTCACTCTCAGGCAGCAGTCTAATTTTTCACACAAATTTTCCAATTAGCTCAAACCAACACACAGGAGGCACCAAGTAGGTGGTCTAGGGCTGCAATGCAGAAATGACCTGGTGGTAAGCAGCACACAGGCTTTAGCTGGTGTGTCTTCCCTGCTAGGACCTACCTCGAGCCTTGTCATTTCTGCTTGCCTTGGGACCCAGCGAGTTCCCTCCATTTCAGGTTCCATAGAAGTAATAGGTTATAGCAGGTGGTGGGAGGAGTAGGAGAAATGGCAGCTTCATAAGTGCTGAAGAGACCATTTGAGTAACTTTAGGTGATCTTCCCAGCGTGACCAGTCAGGCCAGGTCTGGCAGGGCCACACCAGTTCCTCATTACTGTGCCTACAGAGAACTCAAATGTCCAACCTCAACTATCAGCATTTTGTGTTTCCAAGGCAACTCTGGCTTTAACAGCTTTCATAATGACATCATATGGTTGAAATGAGCACGCATAATCTTTTGGTTACCACTGGAAGTATAAATTAGGTTCCTCTTCCCCACCCCCAAGCCAGTTGAAAAATAAATGCATTGGCAGGAAGTGGAAGGGTGGGGGTCGGGGGGAGAGAAAAGAAAACCCTCAGAAGACGGTAAATGGAAAAATCAATTTTTAGGTTAATGGAGTCCTCCTTCAGCATTTCTTCTCTTTACAGATGGAGATAACAGTGATATCTTAGTTTCACAGAGCAAAGAAATTAATTACGCACTAATGGCACGATTCAGAAATTAATTTACGTTATCCATTTAAATGTGTCATTATTAATCAATTTAAAGGAAGGGACCTGGAAGGCAGCACCATCTGAACTGACTTATGTTGCCAGACGACTTCCCCCTGCCCCCTCCTTGCTAGATAAAAACATCATTCCTGCTGCCTGCCAGTTGTTGCATCTCTAAGTGCTCTGGCATCACTTGATGCAAGAAGAAAAGGGGATTCCTCAGTCCTGATGGGACTTGATGTGTATCCTTAGGAATGGACCAGCATCAAGGCGATGCAAAGACTTGAAAGCTCATTTAATACTGAAGCTACTGAAATTCTTGGTCTGAGGTTCAATATTTGTCTCTTTTTCCCCATTTACAAGGTGGTGGGAAAAATGCCCTGCAGAGATTATCCTAGATGCATGGAACAGTTTGGGTTGGAAGGGACATTGAAGATCATCTAGTTCCAACCCTCCTGTCATGGGCAAGGACGCCTTGCACTATACCAGGTTACTCAAGGTCTCATCCAGCCTGGCCTTGAACACCTCCAGGGAGGAGGCATCCACAACCTCTTTGGACAACCTACTCTGGTGTCTCACCACCCTCACTATAAAGAATTTCTTGCCAATCTTCAGGCTAAATCTGCCCTCCTCCAGCTTCAATCCATTCCTCCTTGTCCTGTGACTACACAGCCTTGTTAAAAAGTCCCTTTCCATCTTTCTTGCAGACCTTCTTCAGGTACTGTAAGACCAGTAGAAGGTCTTTGACCTTCCAGGTGCTTTGCTGCTGGTTTCTCAGCCAAGCCATAGGGTTTTGGCACACCATGGGCTCCTTAACAGGATTGGGATGAGGCAGCTGCCCTAGGAGGATGATAACTAAATTGTCACAGGTCTGATTTTCTCAGTTTTACTGCTGTGTTTAGATGGGAAGAGGGAATACCTTGCACAGGACTCTTGTTTCTCTGAAGCAGTACCTGTCTAAGGCTGAACAGGGGAACTCCATACCACGCAGTGAATCATGAGGTGCTGGAGTGTGTCCAAAGAAGGGCAAAGAAGGGGGAAGGTCTGGAGAACAGCTACGGTGAGGAGCAGCTGAGGGAACTGGGGTTGTTTAGTTTGGAGAAAAAGTGCTGAGGGGAGACCTCACTGCTCTCTAGGAGCAATGAGGTTGGAGAAGGTAGGAGTTGGTCTCTTTTCCCAGGTGATAGAACGAGGGGACTTGTGCCAGGGGAGATTTAGGTTGGACATTAGGAACAGTTTCTTCGCTGCAAGAGTGGTCAGGCTTTGCAACAGATGGCCCAGGGAGGTGGTGAAGTCACCATTCCTGGAAGTGTTCAAGAAACGTGTGGACATGGCTCTTGGGGCATGGTTTAATGGTCATAGTGGTGTTGGGTTGAAGGTTGGATTTGATACTCTTAGAGGTGTTTTCCATCTGAACCAATTCTATAATTCTGTGAATAAACTAAAACATGAAACTCCGATTCTCCTTGAAACACCCAAGATTTCAATATTACTGCTTTCCATACCTGGCTGCCCAGATTTTCCCTAGTAGGAAAATAGTTTACATTCTCCATGTTATGAATGCCTCAAAAAATGTTGGGTCTGCCAACAAATGCTCTTCCTTGGAGCATATGGCAATGCCAATGATTTGTGAAGACAGATCTGCTGAAGGATCATAAAATGGCTTTGGTTGGAAAGGACCTTTAAGATCAAGGATCCTGGATTCAAATGCTGTTTGGATTTGAGGGTGTGAGAGCCTTTCCTTCCCTGTAGTGATAGATTGTCCTGTGAAATTTGATGTTGTCTCACTGTAAAATAGAGGGATGTGAAAGCCTGCAATTTGAGAGCCTGCCAGGGTACCTATCTATCTGGATCTATATTTATATGCAGGTTCTTTCTTTTCTTCTTCTTCATTTTTTCCCCCCTCCATCTCTTTTTAAAGTAACCCTTGAATTTAACACCTACTGTAGTGATGGTGCTTCTTTATTAGGGCTGGAGAAGTTTAGACACGTGCCATTGGTAAACCAGAGCTTTTGTCTAGCTAAAAGGGATGTCAGATGCATTTCCTGCTCTTTCTCAATGTTTTGATTTCAGTTTTTGTTGTTGTTGTTGGAGTTTTGTTGGTTTTTTTTTTTTTTCCCCAAAACCAATTACTGCCCTGCTGCCTACATCAGGTGTATTTCAGCCTGGAAGTTCCCTTTGAGGAGCTGAAATCCCTTATCCCTGAAATGCTGAGCAGCGAAGAGTTGCAGTAAGCTGTAGGTTGCAGAATTAGTCAAGGAATTATTGAGCACCTGCAAATAAATATTTGTATCCAAAGCACTTAGGTTTGTTTGTTTGTTTGTTGTTTTAAATTCTCTGTCCCTTCTTTTCTCTGAATAAATCTCCAGCTTCAGAGCAGAATGATTGGGAAGAAGCAGATGCCATATTTTCACTTTGCACTGCAGCAGATGGTGGAGCATCCTCAACTTCCCTTCTGCCAGCTCTGGTTGGTGGTCAGCAGCAAGGAGATAACTCAGAGTTGGGAGGCAGTGACAATATCCCTCTTACTTCCCCTTCCAAAGTGGTCATGTGCTTCCGCATGATGACAAAGCTCCAGTTCATCCTGGCTTGTTCCTTTTTGGAATTAGAGAGAGCCAAAAGATCCCAACCCCTGTAGCTCACTCCTTTGAACCTCCTACACCCACATGTAAGAAGCATTTTTTAAGATGATATCTACCATGCAACAGTCCACTTCTCCAGTTGTCCATCATGACATAACCTTGGAAACGGAACCATGGAAACGGCCTCAAGTTGCATCAGGGGAGGTTTAGGTTGGATATTAGGGAGAATTTCTTTCCTGCAAGAGTGGTCAAGCATTGGAAAAGGCTGCCCAGAGAGGTGGTGGAGTCACTATCCCTGAAGGTGTTAAAAGAAAACACAGACAAGGCACCGGGACACATGGTTTAGTAGACAAAGTGATGTTGGTTTGCCAGTTGGGTGTGGTGATCTTAAAGGTCTTTCCTATCCAAAACAGTTTTGTGGGTTTGCTGAATGGACTCTGGAGGGTTTGGCATAGGAGTGAAGCCTTTATTAACTACCAAGCCAAAGGAAGAACAAGAAGGTGTAAACACAGTTGGAATCTGCAGCATTCAAAAGCTTTTGGCTTTCTCTGGTGCAGATATTGAGAAGATAAAACCATGTCAAAAATGTTTTGACTTTCAGATGTCTCATGATGATTATCTCCACCCAATTTTCAGAATCCTTGTCCCTTTTTATGATAATAAGGCTGGGGCATCAGTAGCCTGATTCTTACTCATTTTCCTCCTCTTTCTTTCCCTCCTTGTCTGACAGCCACAGGATCCCAGCATCCCAGCATGATGGGGATTGGAAGAGGCATCTGAGGATTGTCTTAGTCCAACCCCCCAGCTAAAACAGGGTCGCCCACAGCAGCTTGCCTGGGATCACAATGGCCAGAAGGGTTTGGAACCAGAGGAGAATCCACAGCCTCACTGGGCAGACTGATGCAGGGGTGCAGCACCCTCGTGGCAAAGAAACTTTTCCTCCTGTTCAGATCGAACCTTCTGGGTTCTAGGTTATGCCCAGTGCTGCCTGTCCTATTGCTGCACACCATCCTCTGCCATCCTTGACCAGCATTGATCAGATCCCCTCTCAGGTTGCTCTTCTCCAGGCTCAACAGCCCCAGGTCTCTCAGTCTTTGCTCCTCACAGAGATGCTCCAGTGCCCTCAGCATCTTTTTAGCCTCTGCTGGACCCTCTCCAGTAGTTCCTCTCCAGAGGGATACCTTGTTCTATAGCCATACCTTGGCTGTGGCTTTTTCTGGTGCCTGGAACTTGCATGAAAACGTGCTCTGATCTTATGTTTTCTGACAGCAGCTCCACAAAATCAGGATTCCACTGCCTGCTAAAACCTTTGAATTAATTTTGACTTGTCCTCACTCCTGAGCTGGCTCAAAACAGCCCTTGCAGGATGGCTGGTACTGGTCCAAGTCTACATTCTCCTCAGGCTATTGCAGCACATGATGAGTAACTCCAAAACACAGAGCCCCTGTGAGTTCTTTACTGTGCTGCTGTGCAGTTTCTGCATAGCTGGATTTGGTGCCAGCCCTTCCATATATATTCAAAAAGTTGAGATTCGTGGGATCCAACAGCTCCTCCCTGGAGGAGTCCTGGATAGGTGAAGTAGGATCAGAGCAGGGTGCTTGCTTGGTCTTGCTTCTCTTCATCTCTGTCACTCTTCTTTACCTGATCTGGAGTATCTCACTCCACTTTTTCTCACATCTGTGATGCGCTGCTTCCAGCACTCCCTGCTACAGGGAAGGGAGAAGGGTGAGATTTGGTGACTGAGCCTTGATGAATGGTGAGCTGCCTCCAAACTTGTCAACGTCCCTCAACCCTGCAGTCCCAGGGTCAGAACTGGTGGCTTGGTTATTGCCATGACATCAGTGAGTGTGGTTGTCTCATCACCTCATGGCACAGGCATGCAGCCTGCCCTAGGTGACCCTGCTAGAGGTAGGACTAGTTGATCTCCAGAGGGGGCTTCCAACTCCTACCATGCTGGGATTCTGTTTAAGCACCATCACTGATTACCTAGAGGGACAGGAGTGGGAAAGGGCTGCACAGCAAGCACAGTGCTACTGCTATTTCAGCCTTCTTGCTGAAAGTTCTTGAGAGGCAGGGAAGGTCTATGAAGGGGTGAGAGGGGAGGAAGAAAATAAAACTACAGCAAGCCCTGCCTGGGAAGTGCTGTGCCAGCAAACAGAGCCTGGGTCAGCAAGAGCAAGTGGCTGCACCTCTTGACTCAACAACTTTTCTGCAGTGACTGGAGGAGTGGAAAGAGGTTTTACAGCCCTTGTTACCCATCTCTCTTTGCTGCTCTGTTCTGTTCCAATGAGTCTCATTGCAGGGATATAATCTTACTTGTCCAGGAAGCTTTGGAAATGCTGCAATAGGTGTCGTCATTGCTGCAAGGAACAGATCTTGATAGAGCTCCATCTCTCTAATCCTGTTCTGAGTCCCTGGTGACAGCTGCAGTGGTGCAGAGCAGAGCCCCGTGGCAGGAGGGCTTAGGACAATTTGCTTCCCTAGCTGAAGCTAATCTCTAAAGATGGTGACTGGCTTAAGACCTGAAAATAGGGTCTTTTTATCACTTCCTAGCCATTTTTTTTCTCTCTTGCTGGTCTTAACAGTGCAGTCCATATCTGCTGCCGCAAACCAGTCTTGCTCACACCCTGGGTGCAATAGTTAACCTTGCAGGTGTTGCCCAATGTGGCTACCTCAAGGTACACCATGAAAATAGGAGCTGAGACCCATAATTCAGGCTGTTAAAATGTGGGAAGAAGATTCCCAGTAAGACAATAGAAAACCTTGGCCTGACAGTGGGAACCAGAGTTCATCACGAATATCCCTCAGGACAGGTCTGTCCCCTCACCTTGCTTTGATGAAGTCCCCTGACTCATCTTCAGCCTGGGTGAGTGTAAGACACAGCAGAGCCTCAGAGCAGCAAATGATGCACTACAGTAAGAAATGTCACAGGGAGCAGGAGGCATGTGGAAGAGTCTGGAGATGTGTCCTGGAAGCACATCACTTTTCCCCCTTCTGGAACTCACTTAGACAACTCAGATCCTCACAGGCTCTTCTGCTTCCGTGCTGCTGTGGGATTCCTCTGATCTGTTCCTGCTCTCGACCTGCTTTTTTTGCGGAGCTCAGGTTCTTGAGTGAGCAGCCACCAAGTCATCTTCACTCACTGTTGATAATTGCTCTGAGAAGAGGGTTTTTACCAAGCCTATCACTTCAGCTTTTCCTGGCTGCTTCTAAGGGCAAGGTCCCACAGCAGTGGGGCAGCAGCTCATGAACCTTATCTGCTGAGAGGCAGTAGGCATCTCTACACAGTCTTAGCCCATGGTGCTAATTGTCTTGCATGAAGTGAGAGTCCCTTCAGTGTAAGCAGCTGGAGCACAGAGAGCAGCTCAGCACCAAATAGAGGACAGGTTGGGATGGCAGCTGCCAGGAGCATCAGCCTGATTTGCAGGTTCACAGGTCTGCAAATGCAACTCATCTTCCTGCTTGGTGGACAGGGAGGGGAAAGGGGAGAGGATGGCTGAAGGAGGAAGAAACTTGGAAGATGGTTCAGCTGGAGCCTGGCCCCTTCAAGTGACAGTGATTAATGTTGCATACTTTGCCACTAAGCAGGCTGAACATGTGGTAGGTGTCTACCGACGCTTCCTCTGAAGGCATTTATCTCATAAAAATGAGTTCTCCAGTGTATTTGACAAATCTTGATTGATTTTCATCCCGCCTACCTTCCTGCTCCTTTCCTCTCACAAAATCACAACCTACGTGAGAGCTTGCTCCGAGACAAAAATCACTCCTGGAGCAGTCTTAGCATCAGCAGGAGGAAGAGATGGGGCCAGCTCCTTTTTTTTTTTTTTTGCTTGGCCTGCACTCCACTCTGCCTCCAATGCTAAGGTACCTTCAGCACTCTATGGCTCTACCTGTCAGCCAGTTAAGCTCCAAAAAGTTTTAGCATAAACTCAGCTCTTCACCCCTCCAGGACACCGGAAAGGAGACTTGCATGGGGATGGAGTTAGAGGGACACAATGGTGACTGCCTATCTTTTTATTGGGCAAAGATAGGCTCAGTTTAGAGGGTGAGCAAGCCAGGACAAGAAGGCAGGAGTCAGAGAGTCTTCTGAGGAGCAGCTGAGGCAACGGGGGTTGTTTAGTCTGGAGGAAGGTAGGCTGCACCCTACAACTACCTGAAAGGAGGTTGGAGTGAGGTGGGGGGTTGATCTTTTCTCCTAAGTACCAAGGGATAGGTTAAGAGGAAATGTCTTCAAGTTGCACCAGAGGAGGTTTATGTTGGATATGAGGAAAAAAAAAAGTCTTTCTTGAAAGGTTTATCAATCTCTGGACTATGCTTCTCAGGGCAGTGGTGGAATCCCCACTCCTGGAAGGATGTAAGAGCCCTCCATCTTTAGATGTGGTGCTGAGGGACATGGTTTAGTGGTGGGCTTGGCAGTGCTGGATTAAGAGTTGGACGTGGTGATCTTAAAGGTTTCTTCCAGCCTTAACAAATCTATGATTCTATTATTTGATAGGAAAAGTCAGATGCAAGGTGTGACTGCACTGTTAGGGATCTTTGTTCCTGTCTCAGGAAAGATTAGAGCACAGAGCATCAGCAGCCCGTGAATAGGAAAAAAAATGCTTATTTTGATACCAGGTCCTATATTTTAATATATAAACCTTATAAATTATCCATGAGAAAGAGTCCTGTGATGAAGTAATCACCCAGATTATCAACAGAGGTAATATGAGGTAATGCTTCTCTCTGGGATATCTATCTCCTTTCATCTCACCCAAAGCTCATCTACCTCTGAGGCATGAAATGGTACCAAGGAAGAGAGAGCTCCTTTTTTAAACACTGCCACTTTCAAATCAGATGTCTAACCTCAAAGGTACCAGATAGGTGCAGGAAAATGCAGCATTTACAAAGCATTCTTCAACTGATAAAGCATTTAGCAGTAGAGTGCCCTCTGGGAAGCACCTTTGGCAATCTGAAAGGTACACCTGGATCCACTCAAATGAAAGGATCTTGTTAGGGAGCCCTAACTGGGCTGCCTTCATTAGCCCACCTGTGAGCAGTTTCATAGCTGCAACAACTTCTAAAAGGAGGAGTGAGACACTGCTGAAGTTTTCTGCTGTCTTCTGGAAGCTGAAATCTGAGGAAACTTGGGGTAGCAGGTAAGAAACGTTTGGGGCAGGAGGGATGGGGAAGCAGCTTTGAGCCAATTATTTTCTCAGAGTGCTCTACTAAGAAATTCTGCTTGAGCTTGAGATACATATGCAAGTGAAAGAACTGAGCTAGTTGTGGTGGGTTTGGAGTCTCCTGGGGTCAGGAGCAGGCTACTTTTTTTTCTCTCACAAACAAATTCTTTGGGAAATAAGCTTGAATTTAGGGTGCTGTGTTGCAGGATGGTATTTATCACTGTCTTTCTAGAAGAGGTGGAGTAAAGATACTTAAGAGTCTGAAAGTGGTGCAAATGTTGTAGAACTTCTCTACAAAGGGCTTTTTGGCTTGGCCAGAGCTTCTCTTGGAGATGGCTTCAGGTTGCTGCAGTTCTCTTGCTGTGTCTGCAGCTAGGAGAGCAAACTGCATGTACTGCAGAGACCAAAAATAAGAACAACTAATTCTTTGAAGGTCACTTACTCTTTTATGAGTAAAGCTGATGAAGCATCTAGAGCACTAGTCTTGTGGTGAGCAGCTGAGGCCATGGAGTTTGTTCAGCCTGGAGGAGGCTAAAGGAAGACCTCTCTGAAAGGGGACTGTAGTGAAGTGGGGATTGGTGTTTTCTCCCAAGGAACAAGTGATAGGATGAAGAAACAGCCTGAAGTTGCTCTGGAGTGGGGATTTAGGCTGGACATTAGGAACAATTTCTTTCCTGACAAGTGGTCAGGCATCGGAACAGGCTGCCCAGGGAGGTGGTGCAGTCACTATCCCTGGAGGCATTCAAAAACCATGTGGATGTGGTACTTTAGGACATGGTTTAATGGTCATGGTGGTGTTGGGTTGATTGTTGGACTTAATGATTTTGTAGGTCTTTCCCAACCTTTATGATTCTATAAAACTCTGGTCTTTTGTCAGCAAGTCAAGAATCTGAATAAACCCTGCATTATTATTGCTTTTTACACTGTGTAAACTACCAGGGAAGAAGTGATTGGGGGCTGGGTCTTCTGTCTGGAGGATCCAGAAATAGATGTTTTGCTGATATTTATCTCTCTAGGGAGCAAAACATGGTTTGGAGAAGTGATTGTGCCCCTGTGCTTGGCATTGGTGAGGCCATACCTAGAGTCCTGTTTTAGGCACTTCAATACAAGAAAGACTGAGGGGGACTGGAGCAGGTGCAAAGAAGATCAACTGCACTGGTGAAGGGCTGGATAAGGAGTCTGATGAAGAGCAGCTGAGGGAGCTGGGACTGTTTAGCCTGAGGAAGAAGATGCTGAGGGGAGACCTTATTGCCCTCTACAACTACCCAAAAGGACAACATAGAGAGGTAGATGCTGGTCTCTTCTCACAGGTAATTAGTGATAGAACAAGAGGGAGTGGCCTCAAGATGCAACACATTAGGTTTAGGCTGGAAATTAAGAAAAAAATTTTCAGCGAAAGAGTGGTCAGGCACTGGACCAGGCTGTTCAGGGAGGTGGAGTCACCATCCCTAGAGGTGTTTAAAGGTCATTTAGGTGTGGTGTTTAGTGGTGAACATGGTGGAGTAGAGTAAATGGTTGGACCTGATGATCTCAAGAGTCTTCTCCAACCTGAATGATTCTATCATTGTATTGGTTAAGAACAGCCTCAGGTGCTCCTGTATTCTTCTAGGTCAGCTTATGACTCTGGTTCAGTTTCAGCTCCAAGGTGGAAGTTTAGACCAAAGTTTTGCCTGTAGCTGATTTGTAGTTGATGTCAGGCTGCTGCTGGTATTGTCTCACTCTCCTTCACTGTCCTTTTTTCCCATTCTAGGATCATAGAATGGTTTGGATTAGAAGGGACCTCCAAAGGTCATCTAGTTCAACCTCACTGCAATCAGCAGGAACATCCTCCAGTAGATCAGTTGCTTACAGCCTTTTTTAGCCTGACCTTGAATATCTCCAGAGATAGGGCCTCGACTACCTCCCTGGGCAACCTGTTACAGTGTTCCCCCACCCTCATGGTGCAGAACTTGTTCCTACCATCCAATCTACATCTACTGTTCTCTAATTTCAAACTCTTGCCCCTTGTCCTATCATTGCAGGCCCTTTTAAACAGTCCCTCTGCAGCCTTCTTGTGGACTTCCTTTCAGTACAGAAGTGCAGGTAGAATGCCAGAGGTGCTGCACAAAGTCTACTCAGATCAGTGTTCTAAGCAAATGGCTGCAAGGAGAAGAGGAACTATCTGATATGGTTTTCTTTTTGAATTCTGCTTCTTCTGATTTATAATCCCAAATGCTTCAGTGTAGTTAAATTTCCTTGGTGCAGTGGCCTTCAAGCTGGCTGACTAAGGCCTATCATGCTGTCTGTCATGGTACCCTGCTTTCTTCTTGAGTTGCAAATCTGATGAATGCAGGTCTGACTTCCTTTAGGCATCGCGCTCTCACCTTCAGGTTCAACACTTTCCTCTCCACATGGATAGAAGCCTCCTATTCCTCTTTACAGTTGAGTTGTATTTAGACAGGAATGTTCTGCCTGGATGGGCTATCTGCTCAGGAATGTGACTAGGCACGAGAGCCAGCATATGTCCAAATGGCCAAGAAGGCAAAGAGCTTCCTAGTCTGGATTAGCAATAGTGTGGCCAGCAGAAGTAGGAAAATGGTTGTCCCCCTTACTTGGCACGGTGAGGTTGGGGACTGACCTGCTGGAGAGCAGTGAAGGGGAGAAGGACTTGGGAGTCCTGGTGGATGGAAGGACAGCCATGAGCCAGCAGTGTGCAGCAGTGGCAAGGAAGGCCATTGCTATTCTGGGGTGTTAGAAGGGCTGTGGTTAGTAGGTCAAGGGGGGTTCTCCTTCCCCTCTACTCTGACCTGGTGAGACCTCATCTGGAGTATTGTGTCCAATTCTGGGGCACCCAGTTCAAGAAGGACAGGGAGCTGCTTGAGAGAGACCTGCACAAAGCCACAAAAATGATTAAGAAAACTAGACATCTTCCTTATGAGAAGAGACTGAGGGAGCTGGGGCTGTTTAGCTTGGAGAAGAGATGACTAAGGGGTGACCTCATTCATGTTTATAAATATTTGAGGGATGAGTGCCAGGATGATGGAGCCAGCCTCTTCTCAGTGATGCCCGGTCACAGTACAAGGGGCAATGAGTAAAAGTTGAGGCATAGGAGGTTTCATGTGAACTTCAAGAGGAATTTTTTCACTGTGCAGGTGACAGAACACTGAAACAGGCCGCCCAGGGAGATATTCAAAACCATCTAGATACGTTCCATTGTGATCTGCTCTAGGTGATCCTTCTCTGACAGGGGGGCTGGGCCAGATGAACTTTTGAGGTGTTTTCCAGCCCCTGACATTGTATGATTCATTTTTGGGCCACTCATTCCAAGTAGGATGCTGAGGACTGGAATATTTCAGAAGAAGGGCAATGAAGCTGCTGGACAGTCTGGAGAATGGGTCTGATGTGGAGCAGCTGGGGGGAACTGGAGGTGTTTAGCATGGAGAGAAAAGGAGGCTGAGGGAGGATCTTCTGGCTCTTTACAACTCCCTGAAAGGAGGTTGCAGTGATGTGATGGTTGATCTCTTCTCCCAGGTAATAAGTGATAGGATGAGAAGAAATGGTTTACTGGTAACCTGGCAGTGCTGGGTTAATGGTTGGATTTGATGACCTAAAAGATCTCTTCCAAATTATGAATCTAAATTGAGAGTATGTGGCTACCACTGCAAGATGGATTTTGGAGAAATGACTGTGGATGCTGAACACACAGTCAGATTTTACTTGCTTAGGTTTGGGAGCTGCTGCAACGTCTAGGAAACCTGGGTGATTTTATGCCTTTGAGGTTCAAGGGAGGCTTGTATCTCTTTCATTGCTTCTTTCTTCACTGCTGCTTGAAGACCTCACCTTGAGTACTGCATCTAATTCTGGTGTCCCTGTCATAAGAAGGACACAGAACTGTAGGAGTGAGTCCAGAGGAGCGCCACAAAGATGATCCAAAGGTTAGAACACCTCTGCTATGGGGATAGGCTGAGGGAGCTGGGGTTGTTCAGCCTGGAGAAGAGGACTCCAGGGAAACCTTAGAGCTGCCATCCAGTGCCTGAAGGGAACATAGAGGAAGACTGGAGAGGGATTTTTTTTGTAAGGGTGTCTAGAGACAAGACAAGGGGGAATGGTTTTAATCTGAGGGAGAGTAGGGTTAGACCAAATCTTAGAGAGAAGCTCTTCACTATGACGGTGGCGAGACTCCAGAACAGGTTGCCCAGGGAGGTTGTGGATGCCTCCTCCCTGGAGGTGTTTGAGGTGGATGAGGCTTTGTGCAACCAAGTCCAGTTGAGAAGTGTCCCTGCCCGTGGCAAAGGGATTGGAGTAGAGGATCTCTAAGGTCCCTTCCAACCTAAGCCATTTTATGATAAACTTGATGGAAAATCCCATCCCTACTCCAGACTCCTCTACTGATAACAGGTTTGCCTGTATTTTCAAGGTTGTCACAGCGCTCTGATGAGCTGACTGGACTGTTTGCAGATGCATTTTGTTTTCTCTTTAAAAAAAAAAAAACAACAAAAACCAAACACCTTTTTTTTTGTTTTGTTTATTTTTTTCCTCTCTTGAGCAGCACCACACCACCAATGCAAAGCCTATCTTGCCTTCCCACTGATAGTCTAATAAATTGAGTTTTCCTGCAGGAGTCGGGAGATCCTCTCAGCCATGAACATCTTTGTGATCCCAGCCATGAAAAGTGGCACAGAAAATCAAAGATGATGAAATCTTTTCATTAAAAAAAAAAAAGGGGGGGNTCTAGAATTGGACTGACTGTTGTTAGCCCTTCTTGGTTCCCTGCCGAGAGTGCTCTGTGGATTCCCCTTGGAGCAGATCTGTCAGTTTGTGGTGCTTGGGGCAGCCCTCGTGATAATTTATCTTCAGTTATTTTATTTCTGCTGGTTTCTGAGCTAATAACAAGTGATGAGGACTCATCTCCTGCTCTGGGCACCTTCCCATTACTTAACTAACAATTAATAAACCAGATAATGGAGTGGTTTTGCCCACACAGGAATAAATGCTCACTCTATTAAGCCACGGCAACGCAGCATCCCCAATCTGTTCAGAAACTGCAGCCAGTGCCCTGCAGAGAATCACAGGATGGGTTGGGTTGCAAAAAAAGAACCACAAAAAACCAAAAAACCTTTAAGATCATCGAGTCCAACTGTTAACCCAGCACTGCCAAGTCCACCGCTAAACTGCATCACTCAGCACCACATCTACATGGCTTTGAAATTCCTCCTGGGATGATGACTCCACTACTGCCCTGCACAACATGGTCCAGGGACTACAACCCTTTTGGAGGAGACACCGATGCTATTGTCCAGCCTAAAACTCCCCTGGTGAAACCTGAGACCATTTCTTCTTGTTCTCTCATTTGCTTCTTGTGAGAAGACACTGATACCCACTGGACTCCAGCTTCCTTTGAGGGAGTTTTAGAGAGCAATGTGATCATCCCTAAGTCTTCTATTCTCCAGACTAAACAACCCCAGTTCCTCAGCTGCTCCTCACCAGACCTGTGCTTTCAACCTTTCACCAGCTTCATTGCCCTTCTTTGGACCTTCTCCAGCACCTCAATGTCCTTCTCATAGTGAGGAACCCAAAACTGAACCTAATATTCATGATGCAGCCTCACCAGTGCCAATACAGGGGCACAGACCTGTTGGTCACGCTATTGCTCATCTAGGCCAGGATGCTTTTGGCTTTCTTGGCCACCTGGGCACATGCTGGGTCATCTTCAGCTGGCTATTGCCCAGCAGGTCCTTTTCTGCTGGGCAGCCTTCCAGCCACTATTCCTTCAGCCTGGAGTGTTCATGGGGTTGTTGTGACCCTGGTGATCCAACCTGGCCAGAATTCTCTGTAGAACCTCACTACCTCCAAGCAGATTAAGACACTCCACTTGTTGTCATCTGCAAATTTACTGAGGGTCCTCTCAGTCTCTTTGTCCAGATCATTGATGAACACATTGAAGAGGACCAGCCCCAGTACTGGATACTTAAGGAGTGTTTCTCAGTCTGCACTGCGAAACCCATGCTCCATTTATTGGTTTCCAGCCTGGATCAGGTGAAATTTCACACCCCTCAATACCACTTCTACTGAAAGGTTGTGCTCCAGCATCATAGCCTTGCCCTGAGAAAACCGTGCCTGTGCCATCTCTGCAGGTCACCGGCGTGCCATGGGGAAGGGGAGAGGGGCAAGTTTGCAGGGGCAAACTTGCTGTGGCTGAGCATGTCCATGGGTGGGAGTGGGTCTGTTTGTTTGCAGTAGGCTCCTTTAATTGCCACCATATAGGCAGGATGCTCGCTTCTTGCAGTCTGTATACATCCAAATAAATACGTTGGCTCCACGTAAACAGCGAGCTGTGAAAAGCCTCTAATTAAGAGTTCTTGCCAGCAGGCAGCCAATTACTTAGCTTGGCAGCCTTTCCCAGGCCCATCCTCTTCACCCACTCCTCGAGTATCCTAGGGGAGGGTTGCTCCTTGCAGCATGTTCTGGAAGATGAGGAGGCTTTCCCATGCTGCTGAGGTGACACAGAAGACCTGTGCTCTGGTGACTGGTCTTGTGTCTAGGCCCTAATCCCCTCTCCCTAATGCTTTGAACAGGCTCTGTGCACCTCTGGCATCAGTCATGGGCTGTTGTGTGAGAATGGGAGGAGTTGTAGCAGTCATGCTACAACTGGGAATTCCTGACATTTGAGTATCTTCAGGGATGATCAACTGTATTTGGTTTAGGCTAGCCCCCCCAAGCTCAAAAGGCTCAATAAATACTCAATTTGATTTGGAAGTAAAAAGAGATAAGCTTTAACAATAAATAGGAGGTAAGGGGAGTTACAGAAAAAAAAAGGGGAAAAAGGAACCAAAAATACAGCCTAGGGAAAGTGAGAGGTGTTAGAGGATACAGGGGAACAAGGGAACAAAATACACAACAGCAGAATACAATCTGTGAAATGGGAGTTGAGTCCAAGCACTGAGATGGATGATTTGATGGTAGATGAAGTAGGATGCAGGATTTTGATGGTGAAATGCAGTTAGAGTTCCAAAGGGAAAATGGTGGTAGTCCTCCACGTGTTTGCTGGGGAGCCCATGGTGCTGAGCAGCAATGCAGCGGGGAGTTGGTCAGGCAGGGAGGACCAGAGAGAGAGAAAAGACAAGATGTAGATGTAGGTGTAGATGTAGGTGTAGGTGTGTGGAGGGGTGTGTGTGTGTGTGGGGGGGGGTCCTGCCCCCATTTTATAGCAGTCATTAGCAGGAAGTGGGAGAGAGCTAAACATGACACCTGGGGGCAGGTCAGACCACCCCCAGGGAGGAGCCAGGATAAGGCTCCAGGTGGGCTTAGCTCTTTACATCAATGCAACTCCCTAGCATGACCACCACACCTGGGAATCTCCAACACAGAATCATAGAATTATTAAGGTTGAAAAATACCTCTAAGATCATAAAGTCCAATCATCAACTCAACACCTTCAAGACCACAAGACCACATCCCTCTGTGCCATCCACCTTGTGCTCCAGCACTCAGAAGCTGGGCCACAGACTTGCTCAGCAAGAAACTGCCCTTTTAAATGTCCTTTTTTCCACCCCCTCCTCTGCCTGCCACTGAATCTTTTGATTGTTTCACCTCAATCTGTCCTTTCCAAGCCTAACCCCTGAAGAATTTTGCTGGTGGCAGTGCATACTTTTTTGACATTCAGAAGTGTGCTAGACCACTGAGCTGCCATTTGGAGAGATCAAATGATTCCTGTGGCTTTAAAATTATGACACTAGCCTTGAGGGCTGGAGGAAGTGGATATAGTCTTGAGCTGAAAGCTGCCCCTTTGAAGTTTGGGATTTCTGGAGATGTCATCTTTTATATATATCACCAGCCAGGTTGCTTCTCATTTCATTTGAGTGTTATTGTCAAGATTCTTGGAGAGCAAGACCTTACTTCAAGGCAGAAGGGATGATGAGAAAGATATACAAGCCCAGAAGCTTATGTATTACAGATCCCTTTGAAATGGAACCCTTCAAATTTCTCTGAAATAACAGTATGCTAATGCCATCTGTCTTGGTACACATTGCTTGTCTCCTGGGCCAGCATGCAGCAGAAGATCCCTGACCTCTATGGAGAGAAAAGAAAGAAAGAAAGAATGAAACAAACAAAAACCCGAACCAACAAATCCAAACCAAACAAAAACACCCCCCCGAAATCTATGTTTGTTCTGGTTTGGCTTGTGCCAAAGGTGAGCCTGGCTTCGAAGTCAGAGGTACCTTCCCAAAGTTTCAGAGTGGATCAACATCAAAATCTGTGGTTTTGTTGTTACAGTTTGAGTTGGAAGGGACCTTGAAGGTCATCTAATCCAACTCATCTTTTATCAAGGGGGTGCTCTGCTTTCCTCATTTAATAGGATCAATCACTGTTGACAGTGGTGGTGTGATAGTAGATGCTGACATGGAAGAAAGAAATGTCTCCCTGGGGTGCATCAGGAAAAGTGTGTCCAGCAGATCTAGGGAGGTTCTTCTCCTCCTCTACTGTTGAGACCACACCTGGAATACTGTGTCCAGTTTGGGCATTCCCAGTTCAAGAGAGACAAGGACCTATTGGAGAGTCCAGTGGAGAGCCATGAGGACTTGAGGATCTCCCCTGTTGAGAAAAATTGAGAGGAGATCTGATCAAGGTGCACAAATATCTAAGGGATGGGTGCCAAGTGGATGGGGCGAGTCTCTTTTCGGTGGTGCACAGCAATAAGACAAGGAGCAATGGCTGCAAACTGGAACACAGGAGGCTTCACCTCAACATGAGGAGAAACTTCTTTACAGCAAGGGTGACAGAGCACTGAAACAGGCTGCCCAGAGAGGTTGTGGAGTCTCCTTCTCTGGAGACTTTCAAATCCCACCTGGATTCATTCTTGAGTGAACTGACTCTAGGGGATCTTGCTCTGGCAGTGGGGCTGGGCTCAATGATTCCTGGAGGTCCCTCCCAACCTCTAATATTCTGTGATTCTGTGCCCTTTCTAGTGCACAACCAGCCCTTCTGATCATCACTTGTTGGAAGAAATACCAAAAGCTAAGTTCCTGAAGCAAGCTGAATGACAGTGTTTCAAAGGACTCTGTGCTTTCTCAGCTGGGGGTTGTCTTGTCCCTTGGCCATCACTCCTCAAAAACTGGAGGGCAGATTGAGGGGTGTTTTGTGACATGCTGTCAGGTGGAACTATGATGTGACAGGTACAGGTTAGGTAGGAAGAGCTTTTTTTTTTTTTTTTTTCTTTCCTCCTTAGAAGAAAAGAAAATCTGCCTTTCACTTCTGTGCTTTTATCACTTTGTTTACTGCCTAATGCTCTCAAAATCCAGACAATGTAAAATTGTCCAATGCACTTTGTGAAAACTCACCACTGTTTTCCTGCCTCTTTGCCGTGGTGCTGACATCTCTTGTTTTGACATCAAGCTGTTGAGGGGCCTGCTCCATGCATCACTATTTTTACCCCAAGTTTTAGCTTTTCTCAGACTAGGGAAATTTTAAAGGAGGTTCCAGTTCTGGTGCAGTTGCAGAGGAGGGCCATGAAGATAATCAGAGGGCTGGAACACCTCCACTATGGAGATAGGCTGAGATATTTGGGATGCTCCATGCTCAGCCTGGAGATAAAAGAGGACTTCTTACAAGGGCTTGTTGTGGTAGGATGAGAGGGAATGGATTGAAGCTTGAGGAGGGCAGATTTAGACTGGAGATTGGGAAGAAATTCTTTACAGTGAGAGTGGTGAGACACTGGAGCATACTGCCCAGGGAGGTCATGGATACCTTCTACCCGGAGGTGTTCAAGGCTAGGTTAGGTGAGGCTTTGAGTGACCTGGTCTAGTGGAAAGAGTCCCTGCCCATGGCAGGGAGGGTTGGAATGAGGTGATCTTAAAGATCCCTTCCGACCCAAACCATTCTATGAATCTATGAATTATTTGTGTTCTCATGGTTAGAGTCTGACCCAAGGAGAGAGGAGCTGCTCTGTGTCTGGCAACGTCCATCTGCCTCATCAGCCTCAGGCTTGCTGGATGTCGCTGTGGGAATGCAGCCTCGTGTCAATGTGTGCAAGTGCTTCTTGGCTTAAAAAAAACCTTATTTGCATGTGGTATGGCTTTATATGAACCATGTTTGTGGCCAGCAGATGGAGGGAGGGGATTCTGCCCCTCTGTGGAGATCCCACCTGCAGTGCTGGGGCCAGCTCTGAAATTCTCAGCACAGATGAGACATAGATCTTTTGGTGTGTGGCCAGAAGAGGCCACAACAGTGAAAGGCAGGCTGTGAGGCCAGGCTGAGAGGGTTGGGATTGTTCAGCCTAGTGAAGAGAAGGCTCTGGTGAGACCTTCTGGCCTTTTCTGGAACTCAAAGGGGCCTAGAAGAAAGAGGAAGCAGGACTCTTTACCTTGTTTTGTAGTCATAGGACAAGGGGTGATGTTTTGAAGGTAAAATGTAAGACCTAGACTGAAGAAAATGAAGCTTTTATTATTATTAAGATGGTGAGACACTGGCCCAGGTTCCCCAGAGGAGTGGAAACAATCCAAGTGAGGTTGTTGTGGGCTGTGAGCAACCTGCTCTAGATAAAATGTCCTTGCTGACTGCAGGAGGGTTGGACTTGATGACCTTTAGAGGTCCCTTCCAACGCAAACCATTCTGTGATGGTTCTATGAACAAGCTTCTGCTTCTCAAACTCTTTCCCTGATCAAGAAGTGGTCCTGAGTGGATGCTACACAAAGGAATGGTCTCTGCTTGCATGGATAAAAGCATAAAAACATGCTTTAGTCAAACAGAGCTCACTAAACTTAACTTCTCCTGCCTTTGACATGATATGTTCCAAGAGTCCTCTGTGGTCATGGTCCTTGCTGGTGGCGACAGCATCTGTAGTAGGTGAGCAGCTCCTGAGGGAGTTGCAGCAACCAAAGCTGCTCAGAAACTCTCCCATCAGGCTCCCACATCCATCAATGTCTCGCACCTGTGAAAAACTCTTGGACACACACAAAATTATAAACAATAATCAAATCCCCTTGCACAGAGTTTGCTGATTGTCTGGAGAAGATTGAATAATTTATAAGCTTTGGTTTAATGTTGGTTTTATAGGCTTTGGTTTCAGGTGGCTTGTTGTTTGGTGTCGGTTTTTTTGGTTTGTTGGGTTTTCTTTTCTTTTCTTTTTTTTTTTTTCTTTTTCCCCACTCCACAGCTGCCACCTCCCCACCTTCTGTCACTGTCATCTAAATGAATTTACAAGGAAAAGGAAAATAGTTCTTGTTAATGTTCTTACACAAATGAAACATTAGCCATGGAGACAAAAACAAAAAGGAAATAATTGATTGTGAAAGCAAACCCCCTCTGAGACACTCTGAGCATTAGCAGGAGCAGCCTGGGAGAGAGGGGAAAGGGAAATAGGGAGGAAGAGGAGAGGAGCAGAGCAGGCTGGAATACCAAATGTAGCATTTATGATAATTATCCCATGTTCTAATCCCTGTTTCCAACCAAGCATTCACTTCCTTTAATTAGTTCTCGATTAGAAGATTATCTAATAAATTGTACAAATAAAGGGGTGGGGGTGTTGGTGTGCACTGTGTTATCTGTGTGGTGTTTCTGCACACCGTGTTCTGAAAGGGTGGGGGTAGGAGAGAGGTGAGAACGTGGCAAACCTTCCTTCTCAGGTTCCTCACTCCCTCGGCTGCAAATATTGGCCGTTGTTGGCGTTAACGAGGTAGCCAGCGAAGTAAATCCATAATTAAACTGAATTAGCATGTACTTGGAAGTTCTACATGCACAGAGACAAAGGAGGTTCTTGCTTGGAGCCTTTCCAGCATGATTTGTGAGGAGGGGTGGGAGGAAAGAACAAACAAAGCCTTCTCTTCTATCGGGGAAAAAAAGGGATGTTGCTGGAGTTCGTTCTGAATATTTGTTGTGCTTTGAGGGTGTTAATTGGGAGTTTCTTGATGGCTGATTGAACAGGACCTCTACAGTGCACCAGGTGATCTTTGGAAATGGCACACTGGGAGTCCTATCTAGATTGTTTGTGTCACAGAGTCACAGATTTATTGAGGCTAGAATAGAGCTCTGAGATCACTAAGTCCAGCCTATGGCCTAACACCACCACATGGACTAGACCATGGCACTAAGTGCCACATCCAATCTTTTTTTAAACACCTCCAGGCACAGCAATTCCACCACCTCCCTGGGCAGTCCATTCCAGTGTCTAATTGCCCTTTCTGTGAGGAAGTGCTTCCTAACATCCAACCTGAACCTCCTCTGGCACAGCTTCAGGCCATGCCCTCTTGTCTTGTCAAAAGTGTTAACTCAGTGTGGCTGTGTTTAGGTCTCTGGGTGATGTACAAAGACAATAGGTGAAGTCAGCATAGGTAGATTAATTCATCCTCAAGCATCAGCAGAACCCCTTGCCCTACCTGGAGAGGGCTTTCATGGAATCATTAAGGTTGGAAAAGACCTTTAAGATCATCAAGTCCAACCATAACTCAACTATCACAATCACTAAACTATATGCTGAAGCATCACATCTCCAGGTTTCTTGAACACTTCCAGGGATGGTGACTCCACTACCTCTCTGGGCAGCATGCTCCAATGCCTTACTACTCTCTCAGTGAAGATTTTTTCCCCTAATGTCTAATATGAACTTCCTCTGGTACAACTTAAGCTCATTTCCTCTATTGCTACTCATTCTATTGCTAGTTTCTTGGGAGAAGAGACCAACACCAGCCTCACTCCCACCTCCATTCAGGCAGTGGTAGAGAGCAGTAAGACCTTTCTTTAGCCTTCTCCAGACTAAACCTCAGCTCTCTGTTGCTCCTCCAAATCTCTCACCAGCGTTGTTGCTCTTCTCTGGACATGCTCCAGGACCTCCAAGTCTTTCCTATGCTGTGGAAGTGAGCACAGTACTCAAGTTTTGGCCTCACCAGGGGCACCGTCACTTCCCTACTCTGACTGGACACACTGTTCTTGATACAGGACAGAATGCTGTTGGCCTTCTTGGACACCTGGGCATTTTGCTGGCTCATGTTCAGCCATCCACTGGCACCTCTAGGTCCTTTCCCACCACACTACTATACAGGCACTCTGCCCCAAGCCTGCAGTGTTGCTTGGGGTTGGTGTGACCAAAGTGTAGGACCTGTCATCTGGTCTTGTTAAACTTCATTCTGCTGACTTCAGCCTATTGATTTAACCTCTCATCTTGTGTGTATTCATAGGTCCCTGCTGTTGACCTGAACTGGCCAGCTGAGATCCCTTCACAGGCAGAGATCAGAAATGTGTGTCTCTGAGGGGGACTTTTTTTTTTTTTTGGTGTTTTCTTGATGTTAAGAGAAATTAATCTAATCCCCTGAAGCATGAGTTTCTTTTTCATTATTTATGGGCAACAGCTTTCTTGGACGTGGAGGCCTACAGGAAAGCTGGAGAGGGAGTTTTTGTAAGGGCCTGTGGTGATAAGACAAGGAACAGTGGTTTGAAACTAGAGCAGGGTACACTTAGATTGGATGCCAGGAAGAAATGCTGTAGTGTGAGGGTGGTGAGACACAGAAAAACGCTGCCCAGAGAAGCTGTGGATGCCTCATCCCTGGAATTACTTAAGACCAAGGTCAATGAGGCTTTGAGCAACCTGATCTAATGTGAGATGTCCCTGCCCATGGCAGGGGGGTTGGAACTAGATTATAGAATCAGAGTTGGAAGGGACCACAAGGATCATCTAGTTCCAACCCCCCTGACATTTACAGGGACACCCTACCCTAGATCAGCCTGGCCTTAAACATCTCCAGGGATGTGGCTCCAAACATCCCCCTGGGTAACCCATTCCAGGCTCTCACCACTCTCATAGTGAAGAACTTCCTCCTCACATCCAATCTGAATCTCCCCACCTCCAGCTTTGCTCCATTCCCCCTAGTCCTGTCACTACCTGATAGCCTAAAAGTCCTTCCTGAGCTTTTTTGTAGACACCACAATAAGGTCACCTCAGAGCCTCCTCTTCTCCAAACTGAACAGCCCCAACTCTTTCAGTCTGTCCTCATAGGAGAGGTGCTCCAGCCCTCTGATCATCCTCATGGCCCTTCTCTGGACATGCTCTAGCATGTCCACATCCCTCTTGTAATAGGGGCTCCAGAATTGGATGCAGAACTCCAGGTAGCATCTCACCAGGGTGGAGTAGAGGAGGAGAATCACCTGCCTCGACCTGCTGGCCACACTTCTCCTGATGCAGCCCAGGATCTGGTTGGCTCTCTGGGCTGCAAGTGCACACTGCTGGCTCATGTTGAGCTTCTCATCCACTGGCACCCCCAAGTCCCTCTCCTCAGGGCTGCTCTCCAGCCAGTTACTGCTCAGCCTGTATTTGCACTTGGGATTACCTTGACCCAGATGCAGGACCTTGCACTTGGTCTTGTTGATCTTAAGCTCACTTCTGACTCAAGTCATTCCATGATTGGATGATCTAGGGTGGGACAAATGCATTTCTGCAGTGGTTTCAGCTCCTCATCCCTCTAACTTGGAGAGTAGAGACTTTAGTGACTTCTGTAAAGCACTAAGCTACCCTTCAAACCTAGGATGCCAGTGTCTAGAAGCCCTGTTAGGTGGACATTACAAAGAAGTCAAGGAGAACAATCTCTTAAGGTTTTAATCCCTCTCCAAGTGCTAAATGGAAGTTGTGCCAATAGATTCGTCTACAGACCCTTGTTAGCTTCTCTCAACAGCTCTGAGGAGGAGTTACCCTGCTGTGTTTCAGAGTTGGTGGGAGACTTGTTATGGTGGGAATTGTCACACTTGCCTTGTGCATGGTTTTTGAGTTGACTGGGGTGTGTAGGTGTGTGCTGATTTCTGGCAGATTGGGTCAAGTCTGCCACTTTCTGCCATCTCCGTCTGGCTGTCTTGAGTTCCCTTTCAAAGGTTTTAAGTGACCAGGGAGCTGCATTTTGTCTCTAGTCCCCACCACGAGGCAGAGCCAAATATGGAACTCAGCTTCTTGGAAAATATTTTGGGCAGCATGCACTTTCCAGAATCACATCCAGGTGGAGATCTTTGAGGCCAGGCTGGATGGGGCTCTGAGCAACCTGACCTAGTGTGGTGTCTGTGCCTGTGACAGGGGAGTTGGAGCTAGATGATCCTTGAGGTCCCTTCCTGCCCTGACAAATCTATGACATTATTCAAGTTATGAGTGGTGTCAGCATTTGTGAGAAGGCAAAGTGCCCGCTAAGTACAGCTGGGTGGGTTTGAAGGTGAAAGCCAGATTGCTTGTGATGAGTAGGCTCTGGGATGCCTTTGCTGGAAAGGAAGCTAGGTTGTGCAGTCACACTGTGGTCTGGTTCCACTCTTGGTAACGATTTTCTAGACCCATGTGTTGGAGCAGTCAATAGTTTTGTTGTGTGGTGGTTTCAATCCAACTTGACAGGGGACTCGAGATCTTGGTGATACCAAGTTCGTGTGTGCTCCTGCCAGCCCAGATAAATCAGTCTGTAGCAGCTCCTGCCGTTCATTGTTCTTGCTGCTGTTGCCTCTTGAATGCAGACTGAAGGTTGGGTGGTGTCCTCCAATGCTGCATCACTGGACTGGAGGATTTTGTCAGTGTCTTACCGTGTCTCACACAGGTGCTCAGTGACCAGATTGTTTAAACTGTGGTGTCTAAGAAACAAATGGGAACTTGGCAGAAGAGAGGTTGGGACAGTGCCTCACTGGGTTTGTCAGTGTGTTTCAGTCAAGGGCATGTCCTGCTTGCATGGCTGCCCAAAGTGACCTCCCTATTGATTGAGGCAGTCAATAGGCAACTATTTAAGAATAAAGTTCCATTTTTCTTTTCGTTTTTTCTTCTTCTCTTCTTCTTCTTCACTTTAATTATCTAAGATAGATAAGCAGCTGCAGGCCAATTAGAAAACAATTACCCACTGTAATCAATGCTAGGGTGGAAGGAGGGAGAGAGTGAGTCTAAAAGCTGAAGAAATGTCTTGAAACACATTGCTGAGGTAATATGATGCACAGCTCCATCCTTGAAAGCCCTTTGCCTTCCCTTTCCCAAGGTAAAGAGCCAGAAATCACTGAATCACAGAATGGCCAGGGCTGGAAGGTACCTCCAAAGATTGGGTCAACATCCCTGCCAGAGCAGGATCAGCTAGGCCAGGTTGCAAAGGAATGCATCCAGGTGGGTTTTGGAAGTCTCCAGAGAATCACAGAATGTCAGGGGCTGAAAGAGATCTCGAAAGCTGATCCAGTCCAAGCCTCCTGCCAGAGCAGGCTCACCTATGCCAGATCACACAGAAACACATCCAAGTAGGTTTTGAATATCTCTAGAGAGGGAGACTCCACAACCACCCTGGGCAGCCTGTTCCAGGGTTCTGTCACCCTCACAGGGGAGAAAATCCTTCTCATGTTTATATGGAACTTGCTATGCCTCAGCTTCCACCCATTGCCCCTTGTCCTGTCATTGGGCATCACCCAGCAGTGCCTGGCTCCAGCCTCCTGGCACTCACCCTCTACATATTTATAAACATTGCTGAGGTCACTTCTCAGACACCTCTTCTCCAAGCAGCAGAGCCCCAGCTCCCTCAGGCTCTCCTCGTAACAGAGATGTTCCATTCTCTTCATCATCCTTGTGGCTCTGTGCTGGACTCTTTCAAGCAGTTTTATGTCCCTATGTAACTTCAAGGCCCAGAACTGGACACAGTACTCCAAATGTAGCCTCACCAGGGCAGAGCAGAGAGGAATGAGAACCTCTCTCAACCTACTAGCCTCAGCCCTTCTAATACACCCCCAAAATGGCATTGCCCCTCCTGGCCACAAGAGCACATTGCTGGCTCATGGTCAAACTCTCAGATCCTTGTCTCCTTTGCTGCCTTACAACAGGTCAGTCAACCTATACTGATACCTGGGGATTGTTCTTTCCCTGGTGCCAGATTCTACACTTGCCCTTGTTGAATTTAATTAAATTTCTTCCTGCCTAGCCTTCCAGCCTGTCCAAGTCTCGCTGAACGGCAGCACAGCCTTCTGAAGGATACTCCACAACCTCTCTGGGCATCCTATTCCAGTACCCCATAACCCTATTGAAACCTGTTGCACCCCCTTGAAAGGGCAGAGTTAAGGACTTTGGGATAAGGAGGATCAAAGCCCTGTGATATTGGGTTAAGTACCTCTGTTTTTCAGTGCTGCCTTCATCCGTGAGAAAACAATCCTGATTTTATATGTGTTCTGTGTGGACTGTTGCTGCTCACCAGAGAGGTCTTCTGGATGAAAACATCTACTTGGTTTTCAGTGGTAGTCAAAGAAAATGAATGAAATTACAACAACTGATAGATAAGCAGAAAAGAAACAAGCAAATGACACCCCTGAAAGTGTTTAAGGTCAGGCACATTAGGAAGAAGATCATTGCCATGAAGGTAGTGATGCACTGGAAGAGGTTGCTCAGAGAAGTTGTGGATTCCTCATCCCTGAATGTGTTTAAGACTAGGCTGGATGAGGCTTTGAGCAGCCTGATCTAGTGGAAGGTGTCTCTGCCCATGTCAGATGATTATGTTAGATGATCTTTGAGATCATTTCCAACCCAAACCATTCTATCATTATGCCATGATCATGATAGAGAGTAGGTCCATGTCATGAGGGCTTCTTCTGTTGACCCTGACAGGAGAAGGGAGGATAAAGAAACATTCAGGGAGAGGCAAGAAGGATGATCTGAGGAAATGTTTATTGCAGAGTCTGGCTAAATAGGACAGGATGAGAAGAAAAGCTTGTGAGGAGCAGGTGAAGCTTAGAGACCAGACATCTGAAGTGGACTGAAGAAGACTGCTTGTTTTAACATAAACTCATAGAATCATTTTGGTTGGAGAAGACCTTAAAGATCATTAAAGTCCAACTATTAGCCCAGCACTGCCAGGTCACCACTAAGCCATGTCCCTCGGCATCACGTTTATGTGGCTTTGAAATCCATCCAGAGATGAGGACTCCACCACTGCCCTGGGCAGCCTGGTTCAGGGCTTGGCAACCCTGTTCATTAAGAAACTGTTCCTCACGTCCAACGTGAGCAGCTTTTCAAGGATGTTAAGATTTACATCTTCTCGACAAGCAGTTGAAAGGCCTTATAGAGTGATACAACCCAGCTGCACCCTGATGTCCCCATCCTCTGCCTTATCTTCCTAAGGACACGACCATCCACAGGTTTGCAGAGCCTTACTTTTGGGTATAGTCTTTAGATGCCACCCAAACAGCCAAGAAAAGGCTTTTCTTCCTTCACAGCCCATTCCAGCAGAGTTACTGACATCATTGTCTGTTGCTGTGGCAGTGATTGAACTGTCATCATCTTGGTGCTAGTGTCCAAAGAGGGGAATTGTGTCCAGGGAGAGAGGGCAAACCCTGCTTTAAACAACCATTAACAGGGTTTCATTCCATTAGCCTTCTATCATCAGTCTCTTCATGGCAGCAGATCTGCATGCCAGTCCCCTCCAGAAGCTGAGGGATTTTTAACACTCTCAAACTCTGATTAGAAAGGGTAAAGTGTTGGTGGTTTGGTTTTTGTTTTTTTTTTTTTTTTCCCCATCCCAGTTTCCAATTTGCCTGTTTCTTGATGTTTGCTACCTTCCACCCTGTCCCCTTCTCCTGACAGATGGCTGGCTGAAAGGGTTTGGCATTAAATCTATTGCCAAACTCCATGAAACTCAGTGAGTGTAACAGAAGCTGGGTGGACCAGTTGCTAGTAATAAACCAACCCTTACAGTCCTGCAGCCTCTTCCCTGTGTCATAAAGTCCCACAGAGATGCAGGCATGACCCCAGCAACTCCTTGCTCGTAACAGTTCCTCTCTGTCCTGCCAACTTGCCTCATGGAAAGGCATCACATGGACCTTTCTGCTCTCTTTTTTTTTTCCCCTCCTCATGGCTGGGAATGCCTGGGAGGTCACCAGAATGTACCTACTCAGGCTTGGCTGGGACTAGGGAAACTGAGTGACCTGTGATGCTCTCCTCTGATGTTAAACGAGCCCTGCCCAGAAAAGGTTGTAATTATTTAGCTCTGTTTATGTGGCAGGAAACAGCACAGCTGGAAAATTTGGGACGTTTCTGGGGTAGGAGTCTGGTCCACAGTAGTTACTGCAGTCCTCCTGCCTGCCTGCAAGAGCTTGTGCCAAGCAGTAGGACCCACAAAATGAGGGGTTTATTTTCACAGTGTTGGGCACCTGGTTTTGCTTGGGCATTGAGAGCCCCTCAGATGAATCTGAAACCTTTGAGCTGTAGGTGAGGGTGTTGGAGACTCTGTTAGATGCTCCAGAAGTTGGTGTGGCTCTAAGGTGTGCTCTCAGAGCTGAAGCTCCTCTAGTTATTTCTTCATTCCAGCACCACTGGGGAGCCTTTAAACTTCCCACAGGCTGTTGGATAATAGCACTGAGGCCCTTCCCCAAGCTGATCAATATCTGCTGAGATTGAATCTGACTGGGGGGGAGAGGAGGAGGGGGGAAAAGGTGAGGGAGGGAGGAAAGGAAGCAACTGAGTGAGCTGGGAGCTCAAAATGCCCTGGGATGTAGCCCATGCAGACTTTAAGGGCAGTGTCAGCTCAACTACATTAAAGCAGCTCCTTGCTATAAAATCAGGAATAGATGGAGACAGGTCAAGGAGTGATGGCTCTAAGCTAGAAGACAGTAGATTTAAATTAGATAGTGGGGAGAAATTCTTTACTAGGAGGCTGGTGAGACACTGGAACAAGTTCTGAAGGTCTCTTCCAACCCCTAACATCCTATGATCCTGTGGTTAGAAACCCCATTCCTGGTAGTGCTCAAAGCCAGGTTGTTTAGGGCTCTGAGCAACCTGATGTAGTTGCAGATGTCCCTATGGACTTGCAGGGAGGTTGGGCCTAGAAGATCTTTCAAGCCCTTCCAACCCAACCCAGTTTATGACTGTGATAATCCCTGCTTGCAGAAGTGGGGGAAGATGAACTCTCCCCCCACTTCTCTGGGAGGTGAGAAGCTCTTGGGGTGGCTTTCTCCTCTTCACCTGCTTTTCACATGGCCCTTGCCAGGGCATGCACAGGTGAATGGCTGCTTGGTTGCCAAATGTGAGCAGGAGGTGGACAAAGCAAGACTGAACTGACTGCAGTCCTTGGGAACCTGAAATCCAAAGCTGTGCTGCAGCTCCCCAGTGCTCATCAGCAAAAGAAGAGCAGTTAAAGGTGGATTGTGTCTGTGCTTGCCAGCTCAGTTCCTCCTCTCCCTCTCCTGTTCTCTATAGTTACCTGAAAGGAGTTTATTGTAAAGTGGGTGTTGGTCTCTTCGCTCAAGGAACTAACAATAGCACAAGAAGAAATGGACTCAGGTTGCACCAGGGGAGGTTTAAGTTGGCTATTGGGAAAAAATTTCTTTGCTGCAAGAATGGTCAGGCATTGGAACAGGCTGCCCAGGGAGGTGGTAGAGTTGCTGTCCCTGAGGAGTTCAAGAAACTTGTGGACATGGTACTTTGGGACTTGCTTTAGTGGCCATGGTGGTATTAGTTTGAATGATGGACTTGATGATCTTAGAGATATTTTCCAACTTTTATGATCTTATGTTTCTCTAAGGAACCCACCCCAGCAGGCTCTGAAACTGGAGAAAGCAACGCTCAGATTGGTACTTCCCTTGGGAAGGCTGTTTGGGAATTAATGAGGAGCAGCAGCATTTTTTTGTCTTGGTGCTTAGTGCCACTCTGACTGCTTTTTCTGGTCACCAGTATTTCTCCTTCATTATACATGCTGTGCAAGAGAAAAAAAGTTGGGCTTGTTTGTTTTTTGGGTGAAATATTAACTGGACCTAAGTGGTTTGGCTCCATCTACATGAAGATCACTAACTTCACAATCATTATCAGGTCCTGGGTGAATAATTCATGGTGGATAATTTAATCATTTCAGTCCTTGCTGCCTAAATCAGGCAGTGACTCATGATTTCTGGGAGTTATTCTTGGAGCACTCTAATGGCACCAATTTTTCCTCAGTGAGGTCAATCAGAAGGATTTGAGGTTTGGCTGTGGCAGGAGAAGATCTGTTCCTTGACCAGGTGGGAAAAGGCTTGAAAGAGGGAGGAGAAAAAATTATTCCATCATGTTCAAACTTGCTGCTCTTAGCTCCACAGTTCTTGAATGGCTTTGCTGGGGGAACAGGAGCACTGAGATGTTTGAGGTGAAGACCAGTACACAGAAGCAGATGATGTGGATTCCATCATGTGGTGTGTTCATCGTTTATCTCATTTTAATAATCACAACTAAGCTCTGAGCAACCTGATGTAATGAGGATGTCCCTGTTTACTGCAGGAGGGTTGGACTAGATGACCTTTAGAGATTGTTTCCAATGCAAGTGATTGATTCTATGATTCAAGTTCATCCTCATCACAGAATTAACCAGGTTGGAAAAGACCTCTAGGATCATGGAATCCAACCTATCACCTAACCTTTCTAATTAACTATACCATGTCACTAAGTGTCTCATCCAGCCTCCTCTTAAACACCTCCAGGAATGGGGACTCTACCACCTTCCTGGGCAGCCTGTTGCAGTGGGTAATCACTCTTTCTGTGTAGAACTTCTTCCTAACGTCCAGCCTAAACCTGCCCTGGCACAGTTTGAGACTGTCTCCTCTTGTTCTATCACTGGATGCCTGGGAGAAGAGGCCATCATAGATCTATATATGGAGCCCATGGGCTCAAAAAACTGTAGGGGTGAGAAGAAGCATAGAATTGTTTCAGTTGGAAAAGACCCCTAAAGAGTGAGTCCAACTGCCAGCCCACCACCACCACAGCCTTTAAACCACGTCCTGAAGTGCCATGTTGATATGTCTCTTGAGTACTGCTGGGGAGGGAGGTGTGTCAAGGAGAAGGTGCCAGTCTCTTTTCACTGGTGTCCTGTGGTAGGATGAGGGACAGTGGATACAAACTGGGAGCACAGGAAGTTCCACCTCAGCATCAGGAGAAACTTCTTTATTGTAATTGTGACAGAACGTTGGAGCAGGCTGCCCAGAAAGGTTGTGGAGTCTCCTCTTCTAGAGGCTCTCAAGACCTATCTGGATGCGTTTCTGTGTGACCTGCTGTCAATGATCTCTGAAGGTGCCTTCCAACCCTTAACATTCTATGATCCAATGATGGTGATTCGACCACCTCCCAGGTCAAGAAGTTGCCTTCTTCTGATGCTGGCACTGAGGTGAGAAGAAAAAGCATAATGTAAACGTGTCTGCCAGGTCCTTCTGCTCGGAGAACTTTCTGATCTATTCCCCAATTTGCTTTGTTCCCAGGAGCATGAGCGCTGCCTCCGCTTCCCAAAAACACACATGATCCATCACAATTTATCCCCTTCAGCTGGGGGAGGAAGGGCAGACAAATTCACCTCTGGAAAAGCCTCTTCTGCTTTTATTTTATTATAGTTAATCCTCAGTTTTTCTCCTTGTGTAATGGAGCCTACATTGTGAGCCCCTCTGAATTTTGACATCTTCCTATTTTATATCTTCTTTCTCTCTGGCCCCATTCACATCAGCCTGGCAGAGTAATGGGCCAGAGCCTGCAAATTTCATTCCCCATCTCTGCCTTTCAGTGAGACGTGGCCTTGACATCGCTGCTTGGCACAAACCTCTGTCTCTGTGACATGTTTAGGTATTACCCAGCTGTACAGATTGCCTCATTTCCTTCCTTTCTTTCTTATCTGACATGTCAACGCTTTGCAAATTGCTGGAGTCACCATGACTTCAATGTTGTGGGCTGCTGTAGCTGCTGAGAAACATACTGCAGATGATGAGAGGGTTTCTTTACGTTGGAAGTCGCTCTGCTCTTGACATCACCTTCTGTGGTGATGTGCTCCCACAAAATCCCAGTGTGGCAGGGGTCAAAGGGGACTTCTGGAGATGATCTAGTCCAACTCTCCTGCTAAAGCAGTTTGCCCAGCATCACAATGTCCAGGCACCTTTGGAATCTCTGCAGAGAATGAAACTCCACAACCTCTCTGGGCAGCCAAGTCCTGTGCCTCCTCGGGCATCCTCACAGCAAAGGAGCTTTTCCTTCTGTTCAAGCAGAACCTCTTGGGTTCCAGTTGGTGCCCGTTGCCCCTTGTCCTGTTGCTAGGCACCACTGAAAAGAGTCTGCCCCTATCCTCTTGTCCTCCACCCTTTAGCTCTTGCTGAGCATTCATCAGATCCCCTTTCAGGCTGCTCTTCTCCAGGCTCAACAGCCCCAGGTCTCTCAGCCTTTCCTCCCCACAGAGATACTCCAAGCCCTTCAACATCTTTGTGACCTCTGCTGCACTATCTCCAGCAGTTTTTTGTCTCTCTTGAACTGAGGAGCTCAGAAATGGACTCAGGCCTCCTTAAGTGGCCCACCAGGACAGAGCAGAAGGTGAGGAGAACCTCTATTAACCTGTTGTCCACACTTCTCAAAGCACCCCAGGATAACTTTGGCCTTCTTGATCACAAGAGCACATTGCTGTCTCATGGTGAATTTGTTGTCCACCATCACTCCCAGGTCTTTCTCTGCAGAGCTGTTTTCCAGCAGGCCAACCTGGACTGGTGCAGGGGGTTATTCCTCCCCAAGTGCAGGATTCTACACTTCCTTTTGTTGACCTCTATTAGGTTCCTCTCCACCCAACTCTATGCAAAGCCCAAACCAGGTCCCATTAGTCTCTTGATGGTTATGATGGCTGTAGCTTATTGCTCTGTGGGAGGGGATGCTGGGGTGTGATGCTGCTGAAAGGCACCCATGGGGATGTGCCTTCATAGAATGGCTTGTTCTGGAAGGGACCTTAAGGTCATCTAGTTCCAGCCCCCCTGCCCATGAGCAGGGACACCTGCATCAAAAGATGTGTGCCTAGGAAGTGATTCTGTCCCTCTGCTCTGCTTTTGTGAGACTCCACTGGGCATACTGCATCCAGCTCTGGAGTCCCCAACACAAGAAGAACAAGGAAGGCTACAAAGATGATCAGAGGGCTGGAGCATCCACCTTCCTCTTTGTTGGGATACACTGCTCCTGGGCTTGGAGGAGGTGATCCTTGAGTACTATCCAGCTTTCTTGGCCCCCTCTTCCCTCCAGGCTTTATCCCACAGTACCCTACTCAGCAGATCCTTGAGGACATCAAGGTCTGCTCTCCTGAAGTCCAGCTCAGTGAGTCTCCCACCATGAGCAAGAGACAGGCCCAGTGGACCTTCTGCAGCGAGCTGCCTTGCTTTTTGTCATCACCATGTTCTTCCCCCACCACCTTCCCTTCTTTCCCCACACCTTCCTCCATCTACCTCCAACCCTTTTGTTCCCCAGGGGGCTGCAGAACTTCCCTCTGGCTGGGCTCCCACAGTGACAGGAAGATCTCCTTTGACTTTGGCGTGTTAGACTGTAAAAGACCTGACCCCACCGGGGATCAGGCTTGACCCCAAACTGTTAGGGAGAAATGCAGACAATCCTGCAGCCCTATCCTCCTCCACTCCCCCCCTCTGTGCCCTCTCCTTCTTCACAGGACCTGGGAATGACTTAGGCAGCCCTCAGCACTGTTTGCCCTTCAGGGCTTTGAAGATTGATTGTGCGAAAGTAGGGGGATGAAGAACTCAAGAGATTTAACAGGGAATGAGTTTTAGAAGAGATGCTAGGGGAGGAGCATTGCTGTCACTATTGCACCAAGCTTCACTTTCAAGGAATTTTTGGTTTTCTACTCCTAAAAAACAAAACCAAAAACCAGGTGGGTGGGGGAGGGAGGAAAAATCAGGGGCTCTGTCTGCTTTTGTATTCTTGGAATCACAAGACTGAAGAGAACTTTGAGATCAAGTCTTACCTCTCTCTCTGTCCACTACTGCTAATCCACTGCCACTAAGCCACATTCCTCAGTATCACATCCATGTGTCCTTTAAATCCCTCCAGGGATGGTGACTTTGCCACCTTCCTGGGCAGCCTGTTCCAATGCCTAAGAACCCTTCCTGTGAAGGACTTTTTCTTAATATCCAACCTGAACCTCTCTTGGCACAACTTGAGGCAGTTCCCTGTTGTCCTGTCACCTGTTGCAAGTGAGAAGGGACCAACTCCCACCTCAATCCATCCTCCCTTGAGGTAGTTGTAGAGGGCAATGAGGTCTCCCTTCCTCTTTTGAAAGCTAAACACCACCAGTTCCCTCATTTGCTCCTCAGGAGACTTATTAAAGGGCGTTCACCATCTTAGCTGCTCTTCTTTGGACATGCTCCAGCACTTCAGTGCCCTTGTGCAGAGAAAGTTCAACATGTCATCCTTCCATGTCTTTTCCAAGTGGGCACCTGTGTCTGTGCAACGCTGTGGGGAGCAAACTGCCAGCACAGAAGCTTTGAATGGATCCAGGAGAGTTTCACCCAGCCTCTTTGTCACAAGTTGGTGGTGTTTTGTCAGGGAGATACAGCAGGTTGTGGTTTAGGAGTCATGGCTTTGTGCTGGGAATAAGGAGGCCTTTGTGGGAGGAGGGTAGGGCTGAAACCAGAGGAAGCCAGGTGTCTGTTTTCCAGGTAGCTTTGGGAATCTCTGCCTTAAGAAGCAGCAGAAGAGCTGCTACGTGGGTTTGTGGCAACACTTTCAAGCTGAATATATGGCTTGCACCGTGCCTGTTTGAGTGCTCAGCTGGAGCTTCAATAACCCAAGATGAGAGAAGCCAAGGGCGAAAAAGGCTTAAAACATGAGTTTTATCTTTTTTGGTATTAGTTGATGCAAAAAAAAAAAATGGTAGTCAGCACCTCCTGGGGTCTCCACAGTGCTGCTGGAACATGAAATCTGCTTTGAAACTAACTGGATGGGAACTAGAAAGATGCCTGAAGCATAGAATCGTAGAATGGTAGGGGTTGGAAGGGACCTCTGGAGATCAGCCAGTCCGATGCCCCTGCTAAAGCGGTCACCCACAGCAGAATGCTCAGGATCACAATGGCCAAGCAGGTTTGGGATCTCTCCATAGGAGATTCCACAATGTCTCTGGGCATCCTGCTCCAGGGCTCCAGCACCCTCACAGCAAAGACGTTTCTCCTCCTTTTCTGATGGGAAGAATGTATCCCAATAATCGTACTTGGCAAAAGCTAACTCTATCTTCTGGGTATCTCTGGGACATTAGAGGGATTTCTTTCCCTCCAGATCAAGTCTAATAGGGCCCCCACCTCACTTCACAAGAGGTGGAGGTTCTCTGGGATTGAGAGCTTGGTGTTAGAGGTAGATCATGGTTAGACTCCATGACCTTAAAGTCTTCACCTGAAAAGATTCTGTAGAAAGGGTGCTGACGTGAAAAACAGGAGGCTATTTTGTGAGTAGGGAAGTAGGGTGTGGATGTGTGTGTTTCTGTGTGTGTATGTGCAGATATGTTCCAGATTTGGATGCTGCATCTTTAGGAAAGGGATGTGAGGTGGAGCATTGATATGTAAATGAAGACTTTAATTATTGCAGTCTGAGTGCTCATTTCCCATGTCTGGCACTGCTGGAGCACTTGGATCCTATATGGATGTGGAATTTACTCAAGTTAAGGGAGCTGCTGGGGTCTTGTAGCTGCTGCTGGCACATCTGGTTGGCATCATAGAATGATAGGGATTGGAATGGGTGTCTGGAGAGTGATTCCAAACCCCCTGCTATTGTAGGTACACCTAGAGCAGGTTGCATGGAAATGTGTCCAGGTGGGTTTTGAAAGTTTCCAGAGAAGGAAACCTCACAACTTCTCTGTGCAGCCTGCTCCAGGCTCTGTCACCTTCAAAGCAAAGAATTTTCTCCCTAATGTCAAGTTAAACTTTCTGGGTTCCAGTTAGTTCCCATTGCCTCTTGTCCTATCACTAAGCACCACTGAAAAGAGCTCAGCCCCATCCTCATAACCTCAACCCTTTAGCTATTGATCAGGTCCCCTCTCAGGCCACTCTTCAGGCTCAACAGCCTCAGGTCTCTCAGCCTTTCCTCCTCACAGAGACACTCCAGGTCCCTCAGCATCTCTGTGACCTGGAGACTTTCAAGGCCAGGTTGGATGAGGCCTTGAGCAACCCATTCTAGTGGGAGGTGTCCCTGCCTACGATGGAGAGATGGAACTAGATGCTCTTTGAGGTCCCTTCCAACCTAAACCATTCTAAGATTCTATGACCTCTGCTGCACTCTCTCTAGCAGTTTTTTGTCCCTCTTAAACTGGGGAGCCCAGAACTGGCCACAGTGCATCCCCCACCTAACCTGGAGTCGGAGATGGGAAAGTTTGGTGCTGTAACATGAGGCTTTGAAGACTGCTCTTAAAAGTTAGGGCCAAGACAGAGCAGGGCTGCTAAGCTCTCCTGGGAGCTCCAGGTTGACCCCTCTGGGTGCTGGCTGCTTTCCCTGTGCCACAGGCAGGCTGTTTCCGTGCCAAATACTGCCTTGTGCAGATGTCCCAGACATCTTCTTCATTCCCTCCCTTCCCTGGTCCCTCTTGCCTTGCTGGGAGGGAGGTGGGAAGCTTCCCAGCTGTGTGAGGGCTTCGCCTCCTCATTATCTCATGGATTCCCCCTGCCAAGTCTGCACCCTGGGCTTTTCACAGACCCCCATTATTTCCAATCCCTTTCACTTGTCAAAAGCAATTTGGTGACTTATTATCAGTCAGACAAAACAGCTCTGGGCTCTGCTGGCCCTGCTGCGGGGCCCAGGTCCTTTCCAGCTTTTATCCCCACCCCTCCCCCTCCACGTGGTCTGCCCCCTCTTTGGGCAAAGCTGCTGAGCGAGCTTGCGGCAGGCAGATCCCAGTCCCAATTAGCAACTGTTGCAAAAGGGCAGGAATTTTAATTAGTGGAGCAGTCAATTATATCAATGGACACCCTTTGCCCTCTCCCCTTGCTCCCCTCCCTTCCACCCTGCAGCCATCTTCATGTTGCCTTGCTGGCCATGGGCAAAGCTGCCTGCCCCTGCTCCCAGCCCCTGGCAAAGATTGGCAACTGCCAGTTGGTTGACCCAGAGTTTGGCCTGTGACTTTGTCCCCTCTAAGGCACAGCCCATCCCTGACCTCCACTTGAACTGGGGCTTGATGCCCTCCTAGGTCTACCCTGCCATTGGCAATCTGAAAAAGGGGGAAATTGGGTAGGAGAGTGCTTTGGAGTAGTGCAACTGGAGGCTCCAACTCGATTTTTTCTGTTGGAGTTTTCAAGAGTTGAGTCTCTCTTTCTCTGCATACATGGCTCTTGATACTCATCTGACTGTCAGCTTTTCTCTGAGATGGGCTTAGAAGCTGGGACACCAGGGAAACTTTCAGGTTGTGAAGACTGTCACTTGCCTATCTGGAATAATCCCTCCAGATCTGATTTGCTATTTCTATTTCATTTGATTCCTTAAAATTGCCTCCTCTCCTACTCCCACTGAACACAGCTGGCAGCATTCGGGGCTTTGCTGCATCTCCAATGTAACTGTAGGGCACTTCTACCCACCACTGCTTCCCAACCTAGTTGGGACATCAGATAGCTGTCCTGAACATGCTGGCCGTTGCTATTGACTAAACTCTTTCTACATTTGATGTTTCCTGTTGTTTTGCTCTAAGTATTACCTTTTGCTGTTGCATTGAATCCTTGAGTCTATACAAAACCACATTCTAAAGTTGCTGGAGATGCTTTATCAGGTAACAAGCTGAGAGCAGGACTTGGTAAGCAGATGAAGTTCTATTTTGTTCCTATATTTTGGATTCAGAAACTGTCTTTTGCACAGTAAATGTCTCTTCCTAGGTTGTGAAGTAGCTTGGTTATCCTTTCATCCTTCCACCCTTTGTTTGCCCATGCCACTTTTACCTTACAATAAGATCTAACCGTGTCATAAGCAGCACCTTAAAGACTGAGCCCTTATGAAGCTGAACTCCTGACCTCTTGGTGTGGAGGTACAAGTGGTGGTAATTGAGTTGCAGTGACACTTGCTGATCATCTACTGCACTAATTACCGAGTGTTTAGCACTGTCTCGGCTGTCAGAGGGGGAAGTCCTCTCCCACAATTTGCACACTTGTCCAAGAGGAAGCATGTAGCAGGGACTCGTTGTGATTCACCTGTGTGTCCCAAAATATTAAGGGCTGGAAGGGACTTCCAGACATCATTGACTCCAACCACCTGGTCAAAATGAGATCACCTAGGGCAGGCTGCATGTGAACACATACAGGTGGGTTTAAAAAGGTGCTAAAGAAGGAGACTCCAGAACCTCACTGGGCAGTCTGCTCCAGGGCTCCAGCACTCTCACAGAAAAGAAGGTCCTCCTCATGTTGAGGTGTAGCCTCCTGTGTTCCAGCTTGTACCCATTGCTCCTTGTCTTATCACTGGGCACCACTGGAAAGAGCCTGGCACCTTCATCTTCACATCCGCCCCTCACATATTTACAGACAATGATCAGTTCACCTCTCAGCCTTCTCCAGTCTAAACAGCCCCAGGCCTCTCAGTCTTTCTTCACAGCAGAGATGTTCAAGCTGCCCAATCATCCAGGTAGCTCTCCATTGGACTCTCTCCAGCAGATCCCTGTCTCTCCTGAACTGGGTAGCCTGAAACCAGACACAGTATTCCAGATGTTGTGGCACATGCAAACAATTACCGTGGGCACCTCGTTTCTCTCTGCAGGGGCTATTATGTATTTGTGGTGGATCAGGAGCTGATGATACATGATGGGGAAGAGCTTCTGAAGCCATCTGTCTGTAGTGAGTGTGATATGGGTAACATCTGCTGAGCACGTGTAAAAATAGGATTATGAGCAAAAGTTGGGGGGGGGGGAAAGGAAGTAACTGTGGGTACAACATTTTGCCATGCTGCCTTAATCCTCATCCTCCCCTTCTGCACTAAGCAGTCACTGATCAGATGTTCTCAGGTTGTGAGTCAAAGCATTGCTCTCTCCATGTCACAATTTAATAGCTGAGTGGTTTAATATGCTGCAAGCACAGGAGAAATAACTGGGGCTGTTGCTCTGAAAAATGGGGAGAAACAAAAGGGGGCAAAAAAAGGCCAAAGGAGAAGCTAAATGCAATGAAGGAGATGTGATGTTTGGTCATTCAGTTGGTGAGTGACAAAGAGAAAGAGGTGACTCCCACGCCATGACTGCAGTTGCTGTCCTGGAAGCTATGGTGTGCACTTGGCAAGATGCTGATAGAGCTTCCTGATTCCAAGGCAGCGAGGTGTTAAGCAGATAAAATGACATGCAGAAACTCAGGTGAGATTTCCTACCAGGAAAACAATGAAACAAACCTAAAAGATGAAGTGAGCAAAGTGGAGAGGAGAAACCATAGCTAGACTAGGAGAAAATCACTGTTCCCACTCTTCTCTCTCAAGTGTCTCTCTTGCTTTGATTGATCTCTGTGAGGAACAAAGGCTGCTGAGTGTCTTGTGTACCCTGTTGGTCTGGTTTGAGTTCCTCCATCTATTGTCAATGCAAGATCTCTCTTGCTTGAGATTTTGCTGTGTTCCTTCTCTTTCTATCATCCTGAGCTGTAAATATCCCAGGATTAAACCAAACCTGGCAATTCTGTTACTGGTGGATGATGCAGAGCAGGACAGCTTTGACTCTGGGAGGCTGGTAATGATGAGCTGTCAATTTGCTTGGTAAAACAAATTGATGTGATTCAGAGGGAGCACATCAACTACCTCCTTAGGAGGATGAGCACCACAAGCACAAGAAAACCCTCCTCCCTCAACTGGTGCCCTGCCTTTTATCCTGCCCTGTTGGGAAAGACCTTCAGATGTTGATAAATACTTTGATGTCCCCTTTCTAAGGCTGAAGTGACAGAAGACAGATCAGTTTCCAGAACTGCAGTAGGAGCCATCCTGCCTGCTGTCTGCTGCCTTCTGAAGGTGAAGGGTCTGGGCAATAAGTCTTATGAGGAGCAGCTGAGGGAACTGGGATTGTTTAGTCTGGAGGAGGCTGAGGGCTCTCTACAACTCCCTGAAAGGAGGTTGAAGCCAGATGGGAACTGGTCTCTTCTCTCAAGGAAAAAGCAACAAGGATGAGATGAAATGGCTTCATATTGTGCCAGGGGAGATTTAGTTTGGACATGGGGAACAATTTTTTAATTTAAAGAGTGGTCAGGCATCGGAGGGAGATTGAGGGAGATAGTGGAGTCACCTGGTGGTGTTCACAAAACCAAAATGTGTAGATGAGGCACTTGGGGAAGTGGTGTAGTTGGCATGGTGGTGTTGGGTTGATGGTTGGACTTGCTGATCTTAGAGGTTTTGTCCAAGCTTTATGATTCTGTGATTCCAAAGCAAATAGCAAAGACAGAGATATTGCTTCTTGTGGTGGGGAAATAAAACCTCCTGAGCAAACAAATGTGCAAAGGGGCTTGGCGTGGAAGACAAATAGGCTTATTAGATGTTCTGGCTTGCCCTGCCCTTCTGCTGATGGGGGAAGCAAGGGTGGGGGAGAAAACAAAGGTTTGGCCAGTATGTCCCCTCCCAAAGTGATAAACAGATATCCACAGATGATTAGTTAGTGTTAGTGTCTTGCCCAAATAAGGGTAAGCAAGCCCTGGGTTCACCTAATATGGTCAGCTTTGCAAATGCCATTCTGATGGTGAATCTCTGTGGCCAAAGGAGCCATTGCACTCAGGCATGTAATATAAATTGAGCTAAGTTGCAAGCAGTTGAGCTGCTCTGTGCTGCCTCTGCTTCACTATTCTGCATCAGCATGTGCTGCTCTGCTCAGACAGCATGCTCTACCTCGCTGCTCTCAGCTTGGACAACGTGTTCTGCTCTGCCTCCTGCTTCAGACCAGCTTAGCCCTGATGTTTTGAGCTGGGTCAGGGCAATCCCAAGCACAGATATAGGTTGGGAGAGAAGTGGCTCAAGAGCAGTCTGGAAGAGAAGGACTTGGAGGTGTCATTTGATGATGAACTCCCCATGAGCTGGCAATGGTCGCTGGCAGCCCAGAAGGCAGCTGTGTGCCTTGGCTGCATCCAAAGCAGTAAGAGCAGCAGGACAGGGAGGGGATCCTGCCCCTCTCCTCTGCTCTTGTGAGACCTCACCTGGGACACTGTGTCAAATTCTGGTGCCCCCAGCATAAGAGGGACATGAACCTGATAGAGCAGGCCCAGAGGAGGGCAATGAAGATGATTAGGAGAATCTGCTCTGTGGGGACAGGCTGAGACAGTTGAGGCTGTTTGAGCCTGGAGAAGCGAAGGCTCTGAGGAGACCTTAGAGCAGCCTTCCAGTACCTGAAGAGGGCTACAAGAAAGCTAGCAAGGGACTTTTTACAAAGGTTTGTGGTGGTAGGATGAGAGGAAATGGATTGAAGCTTGAGGAGGGCAGATTTAGACTGAAGGTTAGGAAAAAAGTCTCTACAGTGAGAGTGATGAGACACTGGAATGGTTTGCCCACAGAAGCTGTGGATGCTTCCTGTCTGGAGGTGTTCAAAACCAGGTTAGATTAGATGAGGCCTTGAGAAGTCTGATCTAATGGAAGGTGTCCCTGCTCATGGCAGGGGGCTAGAACTAGGTGATCTTTAAGGTCTCATCCAACCCAAACCATTCTATGAAGCTATGTTGGCAGAAAGAAAGCAAGGGGCATGAACCTTTTCTACCCCACTTTAATCCTTCCTCAGGGATAAGACTGCTCTGAACAGCCCTGCTCCAAGATTAGGATTGGCTTTTTCCCCACAACAGTTCAGCTTTCACAGAGGACTCTACAATAGCAGCCAAATTCTTCTGTAAGGACAGCCTCATCCAGCAGCTCTTAGTATTGCTGGGCTCACTTGAAAATCCTGCCTGTAATGGCTGCAATTATCAACTGATGGCCTTAAATTCACCACCAGACCTAATGCCTGTTTTTTTTTTTTTTTCTGGCTGGTTCTTGTTTCTATCCTGCCTTTTTGTTGGTGTTCCACAGCCCACAATTATTTGTCATTAGTCATTAATCTTAAAAGCATCAGCTTTTGGAGTTGTTTGGGGTTTGTTTTTTCCCCTCCCCAGGAACTGTTTCCTGTTCTCTCTTGTTTTATTGTTCACCATTTTCCATCACTCTTTCTCCTGCCTCAATTTAATCACTTTTGCACTGCTCTGGAAAAAAAAAAAAAAAAAAAAAAA
>VWZI01021442.1:24912-43395 GCA_013396835.1 Psilopogon haemacephalus | reverse complement strand
CCTCCTCCTTCCTCCTTTTTTTCCCCTCCTCCTTCCTCCTTTTTTTCCCCTCCTCCTTCCTCCTTTTTTTCCCCTCCTCCTTCCTCCTTTTTTTCCCCTCCCCCTTCCTCCTTTTTTTCCCCTCCTCCTTCCTCCTTTTTTTCCCCTCCTCCTTCCTCCTTTTTTTCCCCTCCTCCTTCCTCCTTTTTTTCCCCTCCTCCTTCCTCCTTTTTTTCCCCTCCTCCTTCCTCTTTTTCTCCCTCCTCTCCTCTCCTTTTTTTTCCCCTTTTTTCCTCCTTTTCTCCTCCTCCTGGAGCCTTTTCTCCTCCTGCTTTGTCTAGCAGTGATGTCATGGTAATCACAAATTGGTGTCATCAGAACATGAGTCCATGGGAGCATTCATGACAGATGAAGTGTTATATGTGCCGTGCGAGCAAAATTAAAACTCAGCAAAGAAAAACTGAGCTGCAATGTGTGCATCTTCTCAAGGAGTCGATGTCACTCCTGGCATGGGGCCAACATAGACAACATGGTTTATGCTGCCTGTGCTTTGGGCTGTGCTCTTGTGGGTCAAGCTAACATTAATCCAGCCAAAAATTGACACCAAACCACAGGGCAGAAAGGCACCTGTTGGGAAGACCTGATAAGAAAGGTCAAGTAGAGGTGGAAGTGTCTCAGGGGAAGCTTAGTGCATGAGAAGTTCTACTTGGTGGTCCATTTTCATGTGTTGCTTGTTTGAAAAATACAAAGCTGATGGGTGAAATTTTCCTCCTTATCTTGCTCAATGGATGGACCTCAGTTGCTCTTCAGGACTATCCATGAGGCATGATGAGCATGACCATGATTTCATTCTCTACATTGCAAAGGTTCATCCTCCAAAGTTTAATATTCAGAAGAGGAAGCTGAGAGGAAACCTCACTGCCGTCTAGAATTACCTCAAGGGGGCGAGGGGTCAAGGAGGGGGTCGGTCTGTTCTCACCTTTAGCAAGTGACAGGACAAGAGGAAATATGTTCAAGTTGTGCCAAGAGAGAGTCAGGTTGGGTATTGGGAAAAAATTCTTCACAGAAAGGGTTCTCAGGCACTGGAACAGGGAGCCAAAGGAGGTGGTGGAGTCACAATCACTGGAGGTGTTTAAAAGATGTGTGGATGTGGCACTGAGGGACATGGTCTAGCAGTAGTGGTGGGATTGTGAGCTCTGGGTGAGCAGTTGGACTTGATGATCCCAAAATTCTCTTTTGATCTCCGTAGTTCCATAATCCAGTAACTAACTGCCTCTGCTAGCGAGAGATAATTCCTGCCAATGTAGCCTGACTTCTGTGTGATAGCCTCTGGATCTCTTGGATTGGGCAGGGTGGTCTGATGTACCACCTCCCAACAGGCGCCCTCAGCTGTAGACCAGCAGTGGTAACAAAAGCAGTCCATGAAACGTAGCCTTCCCCAAAGGTGAGCTGTGTTTCTCCACGCCTGCCTGCTGTCCTCTGACTCGCTTCCATGAATGCAAACGGCAGGTTCCATCCACACAAGCTACCATCTGGCCCTGAAATGGCCATGGGGGGTTTTATCTCCTGTCAGCAGGACTTGCAAACTGTCAGGAAAATTCTAGTAAGGTGAAGAAAGGATGTTTTTGGCATGGCTCCACTGAGCTGCTGCTCCAACTCCTGGCACTTGCTCTAAGGACAGGCTTGCTCTTAGGGGTTGGCTGCCTTGATTTGATTTTGTGCGTCATCCCAAAAAGGATCTTCCTCAGGAATCATAGAATTGCTTGGGTTGGAAGAGACCTTAAAGATCATCTAGTTACAACCCCTCTGTCATGGGCAGGGAAACCTTCCACTAGACCAGGTTGCTCAAAGCCTTGAACACCTCCAGGGAGACAGCATCCACAACCTCCCTGGGCAACCTGTTCTGGTGTCTCACCACCCTTGCTGTAAAGAATTTCTTCCTAATTTCCGATCTAAATTCTCCCTCTCCCAGCTTAAAGCCACTGCCCCTTGTCCTATTATTACAAGCCCCTATAAAAAGTCCCTCCCCAGCTTCCTTGTAGCTCCTTTCAGATACTGAAAATCCACCAGAAGATCCACCGGAAAATCCACCAGAAGCTTTCTCTTTTCCAGGATGAACAACCTCATCTCTCACAGCCTGTCCTCACAGGGTATGTTCTCCAACCCTCTGATCATCTTTGTGACCTCCTCTGGACTTGCTCCAGCAGTGTGATGTCCTTTTTTGTGTCCACACCAGAACTGGATGGCTTGTTAGGGCTGCCTGACCCCTTCACCTGAAAAGCACACCACACACACCAAAAAAAAAACAACAAAAAAACCCAAAACCCAACCCCCAAAAAAACTCAAACAAACAAAAAAAAATCATCCTTTAAAGATTTTCTGGTACAAGCTTCTGTTCAGTGCTGACTGAACCACCTGCTTGTAGCCCTGGTAGTCACAGCTCATGAGCACAGCACAGGGAGAAAGCCAGCCCAGCCCCAGCATTTGCAGGTTGCCCATTAACACCACCCTGGTTCTGTCATCTTAAACCAAGGAAATGCTTCCCCCACCCCCAACTTCACTTACCGAAGCCATTAGCACTGCTATTAAATATTTAGTTTGGCTTGTGGTGTTATCCTACCTAGGAAGGGCAAAGACAGGAGCAGATGGGACAGAGATGATTCAGAGCCTGGTGTTATGTCCCAGTGTGCTGGCCAAGGGAACTGCTTAAATCAAATCAGGCTTAGTAATGGGCAAGTAGATAATTAGATGTTTTAACGACCATGACTGCCCCTGCCTGAGGGTTTGCAGGATCTCTCCAGGCTGCTTTTTAGTGAGTCAACTTTTGGATACTTTCTCTGGAAGAGTTTCTGTCATCAGTCTCGGGGAGGGGGAGGGGGGGTTGGAAAGGAGGAAGAAGAGTTGGAGGGGCATCTGCAGAATGGTGAGGATTAAAAGAATGAGTTTGTGTGTCTGACAGGAAAGAAATTGAATGGTTTTGGTTGGAAAGGATCTTTAAAGGTCATCTAGTCCAACCGTGCTGCAGTGAGAGGAGAAGCCTTGCTGAAGATGAGAATTTAGACAAAGGCACGCCAAGTTTTTGGGTGCTGGAGACAGTAAGAGATCATCAGAGTTATGGTTGCCTTCCATTTCTGTGTGTGCTTGCTGAAGTTAATCAAAGGATGGGAGCCTGGCAGGGGAAAATGCACGTCCCTAAACCCACCTGGCAACCACAGTGCACCAAGAGTCATTATATTCTCACTCCTTTTTGCAGATAACATCGCAGTCTTGCTGCAGGTTTGGTGGATGCTGAGTAGAGAGTTGGCACAGAGGTGGAGACTTGACTGTTCAAGGGCTTGCTCACGCTCAGAACTCACAATGAAGAAGGGCTGTGAGATTTTGCTTGAATTGGGTTTTGTTGGGAGGTAGAGTGATCCACAGGCTCTTGGAAAGCCTCCTGATGGAGGTCACATTACAAATGCATCTTCAAACCAAAGTGATTTCTAAAGGATCTTCTCCCTGCCTTTATTCCTGAAAACAGTCAACCTCTGGAGATATTTTCTGACCTCTCCAGAACTATAACAAGGCTTGACATTGCCCAGTGGACTTAGGAAAGTTTTTGAGTGCCTAAAGAGTTCCAGCAAGAGTGCTCCTATGTGCTGAGGTTTAAGTCCATCACTGGTGTTAAAAGATGACCTATAGCTAAGGAAGGAAGCCAGCCTGGCTTGTTCTACAGAACTTTTCCAGGTAGGAAATGCTTACTCAGAGGGCATCCATCCAGGATGTGGGACATCATGTTCAAAACCTCAAGTGTGACAGAGAGCTGGGATTAATTACATACACATGGAGCCAGCGAGAGAATCAGGCAGAGCAAACATCCCAAACCTTTCATCTTCTAGGGGAACACTCACAACTTACAGATTGTTTCTCAGGCGCCTGCACATTTCCTCTCCCTCTCCAAAGACTCAAACATTAAATTAAAAGGTCTTGGAAGAGAAATCCCCAGCTCTCACAATTCACACAGTTCTTGTTTTCAGGCTAATTCTCATCCCCAGCATAGGATATTGACATAGTCAGGTAAGGGTAATACTGGGGATCTTCAGCTCTTTCTTGACTGCTGGGCTTGGAAAATGTGTTTAGATATGTCTCAGAGTCCACCTGTGTTTCAAAACATTCCTTTGTGCCCAGAGGTTTGCTTTCATCTCTCTATATCTTTTAATGTGTGCTCTTCCCATCAGTAGCTGCCCTTCTGCCTCAAGTACAGCAAACCTGAATGAGCCACCTCTTCACCAGTCCCAGCCTTGTCTGATCCCTGTGCTCCCTACACCTACAGGGATACAGAACCAGCATCTCATCTTCTCCCTGCTTGACACCCCACAGGTAGCATCTTGCTTGAAGGTAGGGAGGCTCTACATAGAGGTCTGACCAGGATGGATTGATGGGATGAGGTCAACAGGATGAAGTTCAGCAAAACCAAGTGCTGGGTTCTGCACTTGGGTCACAAGGACCCCATGGCACGGGGAACAGTGACTGGAAAGCTGACTGGTAGAAAAGGACCTGGGAGTGCTGGTCAACAGCTGGCTAAATATGAGCCAAATGGCCTAGAAGGCCAATAGTATCTTGGCCTAGATGAGCAATAGTGTGGCCAGCAGGAGTGGTTGTGCCCTGTACTCAATGCTGGTGAGGCTGCACCTCAAATATGAGGTTCAGTCTTGGGACAATTCACTTCAAGAAGGACACTGAGCTACTGGAGCATGTCCACAGAAAGGCAAAGAAGCTGGTGAAGGGTCTAGAGCACAAGCCTGGTCTGGAGCAGTTGAGGGAACTGGGATGGTTTAGTCTGGAGAAAAGGAGACTGAGGAGACCACCTCACTCTCCACAACTCCCCTGAGAGCAGGATCGTGGCAAGGTAGATGTTGGTCTCCTCTCCCAAGGAACGCTCAACGGAACAAAAAGACACAGATTTGAGTTGCACCAGAGAATGTTTAGATTGGACATGAGAAACAATTTCTTTTCTTAAAAGGCTGTCAAGCCCTGAACCAGGCTGTCCAGGGCAGTGGTCAAGTCCCCATCTGTGGAAGGTTTTCAAAACCATGTAACTGTGGTGCTGAGGGACATTGTTTAGTGGTGGCCTGGCAGTGCCACATTAACATAGGACTCAATGATCTTAAAGGTCTCTTCCAACTGAAATGATTGTGTGATTCTACCTTCAGACACTCTTCCAGCAGTCCCTGGGGGATTCTGTTTTATAGAGTTTGCATCATCTTGCACAAGTAGCAGGGAAGGATAAAGAACTGAAACATAGCCTGCTCTGGGTCTGACCACAGAAAGACTTATGCAAATGCTGTCTGAAATCATTGCAGATGAGTGGCAGAAAAGGTATCATCAGGAGTCTCTCCTTGGACACTTCCACTCTGAGCTGTGGTTTCCTTTGCAGCTCTTTGCCACACCTCTGGGACAAGCCAGGAGCACTTTGCTATTAAATAACAGGGGGAATTCAAGTGATGACAATCAATTGGCGTCTTTGGAGGACTGCAGCTCCTGCTCTCCTTCTCTCCCCCATTACCCTCAAAAAATAGCCAAGAACATCCCATCTGTCAGCTGGCCATTCATAAAGAAGAACAGAGAAGCAGGGAAATCATGTTAGTGTCAGGCTGTGGTCTGATGACATGGCAATGAAGGGAGAGGCTTGAGGTGGAGATTTACCCTGCTTGGCATTTTCTTAAACAAAACCTTGTCCTTCTCTTTTGACTCCTCCTGGCTGCAAGGCAAGAAGTAAAAGTTTTCCAGGGACAGCCAAGAATCACAGAATGTTAAGGGTTGGAAGGGACCTTGGAGGAACCCAGTGCCAGAGCAGTGCCACCTAGGGCAGGTCACAAGGAATGTGTCCAGGCAGAGTTTGAATGTCTCCAGTGAAGAGACTCTGCAACCTCTCTGGGCAGCCTGCTCCAGGGCTCTGTCACCCTCAAAGTGAAAAAGTTTTTCCTTAAGTTCAGCTGGAACCTCCTCTGCTCCAGCTTGCACCCATTGCTCCTTGTCCTGTCATTGGACGTTGCTGAGCAGAGCCTGGCTTCATCCCCCTGGCACTGCCCTTCACATCTTTATAAACATGAATGAGGTCACCCCTCAGGCTCCTTTTCTCCAGGCTAAAGAGTCCCTCAAGCCTTTCTTCAGCAGGGAGATGTTCTACTGCCTTTAGCACCTTTGTGGCTCTGCACTGGAGTCTTTCAAATACTGGAGAGTGTCCAGTAGAGGCTACAGCAGTGGTTAAGCACCTGGAGCATCTCTTTGAGGAGGAGAGGCTGAGAGACCTGGGGCTGTTTAGTCTGGAGAAAAGCAGCCTAAGAGGGCATCTTATTAATGTTTAAAAATATATGAAGGGTAGGTGCCAGGAAGAATGGGCCAGGCTCTTTTCACTGGTGCACAGTGCTAGGATGAAGGGCAATGGATACAAACTGGAACTCAGGAAGTTCCACCTCAACATGAGGAAAAACTTCTTCACTGTGATGGTGATGGAGCCCTGGAGCAGCCTGCCCGGAGTGTTTGTGGAGTCTCCTCCTGTAGAGACTTCCAAGACATGTCTGGATGTATTTATTTGTTGATCTGCCTTAGATGATCCTGTTTTAGCAGAGTGGGGTTGGACTCAGTGATCTCTGGAGGTCCTGTCCAACCTCTGGTGTTCTGTGACTTAAGCAGCCCATATCCTCTTTGGTGTCCAGTTCTTGGTGGTATCCCCAGTTGTCAGAACTAAGCTGTTGATGTCTACCCACGTGTCCCTTCCAACCCTGACGGATTCTATGATTCTACCTGCAACAGGGAAGTTTATTCAGGGGACTTGAAGAGGAGAGAAAACGAGAAAGCAGAGCATCTCCTTCAAGGTGCAAGGCAAAAAAAGTAATCCTCTTCCCTTTAGTGAAAGCCGTTAAGGGGAAGGAGGAAAGAAAGGAAGAGGAAAGTCATTACAGGGCTTTGAATGTGGAGGTGTTTTAGAGCTCTGGAAGTGAATGTGGGTTGTCAGCAAAGAAGAAAAGCAGACACTTTGCTGATAGTGCAGGTACTGGCAAAACCTGCTGTGCTCCTAATGAATCCTGACAAAGCACTTTCAGAGGGGAGGGAGAGCAGAACCCACCGGCAGCTGGAGCTTGCCCTGCAGTCTGGCCTTCCTTTGAACCAAGGTGCTTCACAAGGAGGGATCCAGTCATTTTTCATCACCTTGCAGGACTGTCCCTGAGCTGTGAGGAGGGAGGAGCAGTACAATGCTCCTGGGGTCCGGGAATGCTTTGGCAGGGAATAACTGCAGAAGACCGTGGGCTGAGGCTTCTTTTAGGCTCTGTGACAGTTTGAGGCTAGTGCTTTGAGAAAACCATCAACTTACAGCTCTCCACTAGCTAGAGAGGTCCAAGAGGTGTACTAGAAAGTGTAGTCTTCATATTTCTTCCCATAATCCTGCATCTCTCTAAATCTGACTGCAAAATCTAAATCTGACTTCCCATCTCCAAACCCACCTCTCTTCCTGGTGGCACAAGCTTCCTTATCTTGGGTTTTGGTATGAGGCAGGCTGGCAGTCTGGCTAGACCCTGGCAGAGCTCAATTTTGCTGTGTCATTTGAGCCAGAGTAGGGAGGTATTGGGGGTGGGGAGGAGGGGGCAGAGGGTGGCATTTGAGGCCTGGTTGGGGGAAGGCTTTGGTAGGTTCTAGCCTAATGACATTGTTGTAAACCCAGGTCGCAGGACTGTGCCAAGGCTGGATGTGAATTTGTGTGTTTTAAAGGCTTTGCTGCGCTCACCACTACGTAGACCTGTGACACTGTAGCTTGTGCGTTGCTTCTCCATTTAATCTTCCCAATAATTCTCCAGTCCATTGCTTGAGTGTTATCCTTTTGCCCCTTTTGGAGCAACAGACAATCTGTCCACTGACTAAACCACAACAGAATCATAGTCTGGTTTGGCTGAGAAAGGACCCTTGGAGGTCATCTAGTCCAACCCATCTATTCAATCCCAGCTTTCTTAGCCTGCCCTCACAGCAGAGGGGTTTCCAGCCCTCTGACCATTTCTGGGACCCACTTCAACAGATTCACGTTCCTTCTTATGTCTGTTTTAATGCTGACCAGGAGTGTTGAGAGTAGGAGGCCTTGTTCATGTATGGATTAGGTTGGATATTAGGAAAAAATCCTTTGCTGAAAGGGTGGTCAGGTATTAGAACAGGCTGCCCAGGGAGGTGGTGGACTCTTCACCCCTGGAGGTGTCAAAGAAAACATGTAGGCATGGCACTTTGGGACATGGTGTAGTGGTCATGGAGGTGTTAGATTGACCATTGGACTTGATGATCTTGGAGATCCTTTCCAACCTTAATGATTCTCTGAATTTTTGGAGGTATCTTCTCAAAGTTCCAGAGCAAGTATTTTGAGATTTTGCTGTTCCCTGGGGCTTTCTGAAGAGCCTTTCTGAACTCAGCCTCAAGAGGGCTATGGGCTGCTACTTTGGTAGCCAGTGCCAGGTAGAGATGCTGGCATGCAATCACCTCCACAGCTTTAGGCTTATGATCTCAGGCCATGAGAGCCACTGTTGTGATGTACCATTTGTACCTTCTGCCTGCTGCCTGAGTAACCACTTGAGGCTCCATTGTGACAAGTTTTGAACTCAAGCGTGACCTCTGCTGCCACCAAATTGGGCCATGCAGTTGGAGTGGGCATTGTCACCCGATGCCTTATAGTTGGTCAACAGCCAGCTGAACTTGAGCCAGTGTGTGCCCAGGTAGCCAAGAAGGCCAAAACCATCCTGGCCTGCATCAGGAATGGGGTAAATGAGCAGGATCAGGGCACTGACTGTCCCCTGTACTCTGCACTGGTGAGGCCACACCTTGAATACTGGGGTCAGTTTTGTGATCCTCACTACAAGAAGGACATTGAGGTGCTGAAGCAGGTCAAGAGAAGAGCAATGAAACTGGTGAAGGGTCTGTAGGACAGGTCTGGTGAGAAGCAGCTGAGGGAATTAGGGTTGTTCGTCCTGGTGTAAAGAAAGCTGAAGAGCAGCTCTCTACAACTCCGTGGAAGGAGGTTGGAGCCAGATTACTTGTCCCAAGTAACAAGTGATAGAACAAAGGGTAACACCCTCAGTTTGTACCAGGGAGGTTTAAGTTGGATGTTAGGAGAAATGTATCCTCTGAGAAATTTGTGAAGCCCTGGATCAGGCTGCCAGGGCAGTGGTAGAGTCCCCATCCCTGGAAGGATTTAAAAGCCACAGAGATATGGTGCTGAGGGACATGGTTTGGTGGCAGTCTGGCAGTGCTGGGTTAATGGTTAGGCTTGAAGATCTCTTCCAACCCAAACTGTTCCATGATTGTATGGTCTCAGCTGTGAGTAGCTGTGTTTTCTTTTTCAATGGCCCCATGGAGCCTGTCTCCCTGCTGCAGGCTGGGAAAGCACTTCTCTTGCTCAGAGTGCAACTGTTGCTTCCAAAGTTACCATCAGCAACTGCAGAGGTAACATTTCCTTTAATGATAAGGGGGAAGAAAGAGTGAAGATGGACAAGAAAGGATGACAATAGCACGAATTAGCAGTCCACACAGCCAAGAGATGTATGTAGTAACCTCTTTTATGTCTTACTCTCGCCCAGGGGTACCTTTGTCTTCTGCAGCACAGAAGGATTTTTCATCTTCTTCACAAAGACAATCTTTGCAGGAGGGGGAAAACAATCAGCTTTTATGGGGCTGTTCACTCTTTTATTTATTTGCAAATTCTCAGCAACAGTCAAACTTCAGCAAGGGATAAAAAAAAAATAGGCAGAAAAAAAAAACACCCACAAAAAACCCCCCCCAAAAAAAAAAAACAAAAAAAAAAACCAAAAAAAAAACCAAACCCACAACAAAAACCCAACCAACCAACTCAGAAAAGGTGAACATGAAGCTGGGTATTTTTCTTCTTACTGCATCCCTAAGAATAAGCAATGGGAGTCTTACACAAGTACAAATAATAGCTATCTATAACCTACCTGTATTGAGATGTAAATGAGCTAACAGTGGGGATTTTACCTCGTTCAGCATGAAAAATGAGGCTGCTGTTACGGGGACTTCAAGAGCTTGCCTTTGAAGCTGAAGCTACAGACCGTTTGCTCAAGCATGCAGTGGTAAGGGAAGAAGGCAGGTGGGATCTCCAGCTGAGATCCCTCCTACCCTATGGATGCCTCCCCATTTTTAGGTTAGGAAGGACCTTTGGGTGGTCACCTAGTTCATCCCTCCTGTGCTTGAGCAGGGAAAGGAACAGACTGCCCACAGAAGTGGTAGCGTCTGCCTACCTGAAGGATTGAAACTTTGTGTATGTGGTGTTGAGGGACATGGTTTAGTGGTGACTCGGCAGTGCTGGCTTAACAGCTGGACTTGATGATCTTAAAGGTCTTTTCCAGCCAAACCAATTCTATAATTCTGTGTAGCATTTCCAGAACATGATGGCAAATTGGCCAAAAAACAGTGAGAGAAGAGGAACAGTGTGCATGTTGCTAGAGCAATGTGCCATTCTCCTTGAAGAAGAGGAGGAGGTCAACCTTGACCTCCTTGCCTATAAACTGTCCTTATGAAGCATTGGAGAGGCACAAAGGGACTGTAGCCTCTTCTGCAGCACCGACACTCTGCAAGCACCAAGATGCTTCTCCTCTTGATGAAGGGAGTATCAGACAGCACTTTGTACTCATCCTTTCCCCCCTCCTCCCCTCCACCCCGTTTTCTATTAAGTCAGTTCACAAGAAGCTCTTGATGCATATAAGAGGCTTCTCTCTCCATAAGTGTGTTCATCCCTGACACACCAATTGCTCGAGACAGCTCCAGACATCTTATGGATGATTTCAAGTGAGATCCTATTGAAGCAGCACTGTCAGCTTGGTCAGAAACAGAGCCTCTCTGCCACTGTTTTGATTCTGTCTGCTCTTTAAAAAGGATGACAAACAACACCTCCAGCATCTGCTGGTAAAACACAGATTTTGGTGGTTGTTGCCATGTGATTTTCTTGAATACATGGTTCATGCAAGGTTCAGTCCCATGTAGTTAGGAGTTCAGGGGGGACAGGGATCTACTTGAGAGAGTCCAATGGAGGGCTGTAAGGATGATGAAGGGACTGGAGGACTGCCTGATGAGGAAAGGCTGAAAGACCTGGGGTTGTTTAGTCTGGAGAGGAGAAGACTGAGAGGGGATGTAATCAATGTCTATAAATATCTGAGGGCTAGGACAGGGACAGCCTCTGCTCACTGGTGTCCTGTGACAGGACAAAGGGCAATGAAGGTAAACTGCAGCAGAGAACGTTCCACCTCAACATAAGGAAGAACTTCTTTACTGTAAGGGTCACAGAGCACTGGAACAGGCTCCCCAGAGAGGTTGTGGAGTCTCCTTCTCTGGAGACTTTCAAGGCCTGTCTGGATGTGTTCCTGTGAGACCTGTGCTAGATTCTATGGTCCTGCTCTGGCAGGGGGTGTTGGACTGAAAGATCTCCAGAGGTCCCTTCCAACCTCTAACACCCTGTGATCCTGTGACATCAGGTCACAAAGATGATGATCAATCCCTCTGAAAATGTTTGTCTGACAGCAGGTGGAAGGAGAACCTACAATCAAATAAGGGTCTTCTAATGCTGTCACATCCCTGGTTTGGACAAGAGGATTCTGTTCACAATAGTGTGACTGGAAGGTCTTTCTGGGAAAAATCATGTCGTGTCATAGAATCATTAAGGTCAGAAAATAAACCTCTAAGATCTTCAAGTCCAACTGCCAACCCAACACCACCATGATCGCTAAACCATGTCCCTAGGTGCCATGTCTACATGTGTTTTGAAAAGCTGCCAGAGATGGTGACACCAGATTTGTGGGCAGTCTGGGTTTGAATGGACTTCTGGGGAATCTTCTAGTCAAACCACCCTACTAAAGCAAGGTCACCCAGAACAGGTTGCCCAGGATTGTGCCTGGGAGAGTTTGGAATCTCTGTAGAGAAGGAGGCGATAGGGAAGGTGTTGAAGATCACTGTAGTCTCCACTCCTGACTGTAGATATATATATATATATGATCTTTTACTCGTTCAGACACAGAAAAGCAATTGGATCTTGCAGCTCAGACTGTGATCAATAATCCTACAAATGGAGAAAAGGAACAGCTCCTGAAACACATGGATTTGGTTTTGAAGCATTCATCAACCAGTGAACGGACTGGGAAAATCTATGAAAGCATCTCTTTGTTTCTACAAGCTCCCCAGAAGTCAGGGCTGATCTCTGCCCTTACATTCTTAGCCCTGTAAAACCCAGCACTGCCAGTAAAACACGGCTTGGGGACTGGCAGGATAAATGTTCTAATCTTGGTGCATCGTAAACGTGGAGTGTGCAGATCCATCACTCTGCTCCTGTGCTGCAGGAAAGGGTGATCAAGGGGCTGGAGTACCACTCCTAGAAGGACAGGCTGACTGAGCTGGCGTTGTTCAGCCTGGAAAAGAGAAGACTCAAGAGAGACCCAATTGCAGCCTTCCAGTACCTGAAGTGAGCTACAAGAAGGCTGCAGAGGGACTGTTTACAAAGGTCTACAGTGACAGGATGAGGGGCAGTAGTTTGAAATTAGGAGAGCAGATTTAGATTGGATGTTGGGAATGAGTTCTGCACCGTGAGGGTGGTGGAATGTTGGAACAGGTTGCCCAGGCAGGTGCCTGAGGCCCCATCCCTGGAGATATTCAAGGTCAGACTCGATGCGGCTCTGGTCAGCCTGATCTAGTGGTGGATGTGCCTGCTGTCTGAAGACTGGGTTGGACTAGATGACCTTTGGAGGTCTCTTCCAAGTCAAACCATTCTATGATTCTTCCTTCTTACTGCGCCTCTCTACTTTGCCTCCCCAAACTTTGGAGAAGTCTTTCTTCTGATGCATGTGGTTTTTTCCCCATCTAAGGCCATTTTTTTTCCCCTTTTCTTTTTAGTTTTTAATATCTAAGTGCTATGGTAGTAAATGGTCATTATAAAGCTATAAACAGCTCACAGCAATTAGGAAGCTGCACTTAATTGCATGACACAGACATAGACATAAAACAGTGGAAAAAGTTAGCCACTGCTGAAGTCCTCGATGAGGAGCCCCTTGCACTAAGAAGACAGCATTCGTGGGTCACTCAAGTGTGTGGATAGCAGCCAGATGTGACTTTTCCCCACCCTGGGTCAAGCATCTGAGTGGAGAGGCTGAAGAGATGATGGTAATAGAGAGGGAGGCTGAGAGTTCAGTGGTTTCTGAGGTCTGATAGCCAAGCCTGATGCTGTATGTGCCATTTGAGCACAAGTGATGTGCCCACAGCTTCACCTGGCTTTTTTTCACTACCCTGCAGATCTACTGGTATTTGCTCCAAGTGCCAGGCCATGCACTTTGCCCACAACAACCCCAGGGGTCCCCAGGCTGGGGACAGAGTGACTGCAGAGCAGCCAGGCAGAGAGGGACCTGGGGATACTGGTCGACAGCCAACTGAGCACAAGCCAGCAGTGTGCCCAGGTGGCCAAGAAGGCCAATGGCATCCTGGCCTGTGTCAGGAATAGTGTGGCCAGCAGGACCAGGGAGGTTATTCTGCCCCTGTACTCAGTACTGGTTAGGCTACACCTTGAGTGGTGTGTCCAGTTCTAGGCTCCTCAATTTAAGAAAGATGTAGAAGTGCTTGAACGTGTCTACAGAAGGGCACCAAGGCTGGTGAAGGAGCTGGAGCACAGCCCTATGAGGAGAGGCTGAGGGAGCTGGGGGTGTTCAGCCTGGAGAAGAGGAGGCCCAGAGGAGACCTTATTACTCTCTAGAACTACCTGAAGGGAGGTTGTAGCCAAGCAGGGGTTGGCCTCATCTCCCAGGCACCCAGTGACAGAACAAAAGTGACACAGCCTTAAGCTGCTCCAGGGCAAGTTTAGGCTGGATGTTCTTTACAGAAAGAGTGATTGGCACTGAAATGGGCTGCTCGGGGAGGTGGTGGAGTCACCATCCTTGGAGGTGTTTAACAGGAAGCTGGATGAGACAATTAGTGCAACGGCTTAGTTAATTAGAGGGGCTAGGTGATAGGTTGGAGTTGATGATCCTAGAGGTCTTTTCTAACCTGGTTAGTTCTGTGATAGTGAAGCAAGGCTCAGCTCCCCATGACTTACCTTCCACACCAGCTGCTTCATGCTCTCATCATCCTTAGAAACTCTCCACTGTATCATAAGGATACAGAAGAAACCAGTAGGGGAAATCTTTTCAGCCCTGAACTTTTCTCCTTCTTTGGGGCCCTCAACACAAGGAAGACATTGAACTGTTGGAGTGGGTTCAGAGGAGGACAGTGAAGATGGCCAGAGGGCAGGAGCGCTTCTCCTGTGGCAACAGACTGGGGGAGTTGCAGCCATCCTGTACCAGGAGGGTGCCTACAGGAAAGCTGGGAAGGGGCTTTTTACAAGGGCTTGTAGTGAATGGGGTGAGAGGCAGTGGCTTTAGGCTGGAAGATGGCAGATTTAGACTGCAGATCAGGAAGAAGTTCTTTACAGTGAGGGAGGTGAGACACTGGAACAGGTTGCCCAGGGAGGCTGTGGATGCCCCATCCCTGGAAGTGTTGAAGGCCAGCTTGGGCAGGGCCTTGAGCAGCCTGCTCTGGCGGAAGATGTCCTTGCCCATGGCAGGGGGGTTGGAATTAGATGATCTTTAAGGTCCCATTCAATCCAAATCATTCTATGGCGATTTTTTCACTCAGAGGAGTAAGCAATATCAGAGCAGTCCCCACTTGCTCCCAGGCTGTGCCCAGAGCTTTGTTGAAGTCAGCAGTGGTGCTGGTACCTACAAAAAGACGCAAGAGCTCACCTGGGATGGATCAAGCCGACTAAGACCCCTTAGCTACTGACTTTTCCAACAATGCTGCAAAAAGTAAGGTCCAAAAAAAAAAAAAGAATGGCATTGGGAAGGGTAGTTGGCAGTGTCCCTTTCACATTGCTGAGGCAATAGCCTTGCTTCCCAGAGCCTCTGTAGCAATTTGCATGGCATTACCCACAATACCTCCAGCTTTAATGCTATTACGTTTTGGCAGCCTCTCTAACCTAATGATGACAAACACTGCAGCACTCCTTATCTGCTCTTGGCCACAAAAACCCAACACTTATTTGAGAGGGGGGGGGTGGAAAAAAAAAAAAGGGATTTGTCTGCTTTTTTTGTTGGGGTTTGTTGTTGTCCCACTCTCTCTTTTTTTTTTTTTTTTTTTTTTTTTTTTTTTTCCCTTCTTTATAANTTTTTTTTTTTTTTTCTTTTCCCTTACCTTAAAAAAGGGCTCTGGAGGAAGGAGATGGGCAAGGGATAACTTTAGGACAGCAATGGCCCTTATACCAAGTAATACCATGCTGCTCTTACTGCCCACCCACCTTCCACAACTCTTTCCCTTCCTCCCACCACCTCCTCCCATTTTCTCTGCTTATTGCCAAGTGGTGTCTTCTCTGATCCACTTTCATCTTAGCTTTAAGGCAGGGACTTGTGTTTGGGAGTAATGCTCCCAGGCAACGGATTAAGTGCTGTCTTCTAAGTGTGTGTTGCTTTTCAAGCCTCCTTGCTCTTCTTATGGTGGGAAATACACATCTGAGTGATGCACACTGATACGTTCTGAGCTTTGAATGTATTTTCTCCATGAGCTGGTGATGGTAAATTGGTGCTTGAACCCGAGACCATGTCAACCAGATGCTTGTTTCCTGGCAAAGAAGCCAGTAACATGGTTGTTGCAGACCAGAGCCTTGTTTGGTAGGTGCTTCTCTTCACCTGGACCACAGGATTTGAGCCTGGGGAGGGCACTGCCAGGCTAAAAGGACACCCTCTGAAAAGTCAGAGATTTGGCAGGGTAGCAATATGGTGTTTTTCTTTCTTCCCTGGCACAAACCCAGCTTATTATCTTATTTAGGCAAACAGAGTGGGGATAATCAGCTTTGTCTATCGAGCAGAATTAACTCCACAGGTGATGGGTGACCCCAGGTGATGACAAGATCCCAGGGATGGCTTCAGGCATCCCAAGGGGTTAACAGCAGTGAGTGAAGGTCTTCTTGTTGATATTGGAGTGTGGCTTGCTCCAGCCTGGTTGGCAAAGAAGAGAGAAGCTGTCTCCAAGAGAGGCAGGGGCTGGCCCATCAGTAGTGGGATGTAGAATCATACAACCACAGGCTGGTTTGGGTTAGAGGGGATCTGTGAAAGCCATCTAGTTCAACTCGCCCTGCGGTCAGCATCTGCAGCTAAAGCAGGTAGATGAATGCCCTAGACAACCTGACCTGGAATGGTCCTAGGGAGGGGTTTCTGACACCTCTCTGGGCAACCTGGGCCAGTGTCTCACCACCCTCAGTGTAAAACATTTCTTCCTTCTCTCTAGTCTAATCTTCTCTCTTTTATTTTACACTTACCACCCCTCATCCTGTCACAATAGGGCCATCTACAAGTCTGTCCACAGCTTTCTGATTGGTCCCTTTAAATACTGAAAGGCCACCAGAAGGTCTCCCTGGAGCCTTCTCTTCTCCAGGCTGAATAACCCCAACTCTCTCAGCCTGGCCTCACAGCAGAGGACTTCCAGCCCTCAGATACTTTATGTGGCCTTTTCTGGACCTGTTCCAGTAGAGCATTTCTCCAGACAGCAAATGGTAAGAATAAGGCTCATAAAACAGCCGCAGTAGCTCTGCTTTGACTCTGCTGCTTTCTCCTCCTTAGCTCACTTCCTTTTCAGATGTCCCATGGACTCCCAGGGGACAGCAGAGAATGTGCACCCAGGATGGGAGTTTTGGTGGCCATACATCCACACCCCTGCCCTTTATTTTGGGCCCTACAAAGAAATGGGCTGAGAGCCACGAGTAGAGCAAGATGGTTTAGAAACCAGCCTGAAAATAGTCACAGCAGCACACAGGGTGTAGGAGAGGTAACCAGGTTGTCTTGTAAAGCTGCCCCTCCCTCCTCCTCCCACTCCCTGGCTTGTTAATTAACCTGTGTTAATTAAGCTGTGGTTCTCGTTGCTAGAAGGTATCAGCATGCTCAGGAGTTTAGCAGGATTAAATATTATTAGATGTCTTGGATAATGAGGGAATGCCACTGCACTGGGAGCTTGGGATTGGTGGATGGCCTGTAAACTGGAGCTGGATAAAAAGTTTTTTATTCATGTGGTCATGTCCCAACTGGAGGGAGGAAAAAAAAAAAAACCAGGCTGGTTTCAGTAGCAGATCTCTCTCCCTAATCTCAGCTGGAGAGGCAGAGGCTCTGAGCAGCCCATGCGAAACAAGGTGCAACAGCAGCTGGTGACCTGGGAGATGTTATAAGCCAGATGCAGTCACTTCATCTGGCTTGAAGTTAGCTGGCACTGAGGTGCTGGAATGTGTCTAAAGAAGGGCAGTTAAGATGGTGGAGGGTCTGGAGAACAGGGCTTGTGAGGAGCAGCTGAGGGAAATGGGGTTGTTTAGTCTGGAGACAAGGAGGCTGAGGGGAGACCTCATTGCTCTCTGCAACTACCTGGAAGGAGGTTGGAGCCAGGTGGAAGTTGTTCTCTAGTATGAGGTGATAGAACCAGAGGCAACAGGTTGAGGTTGCACCAGACGAGGTTTAGCTTGGACACTGGAAATTATTTGTTCATGGAAATGGTTGTTAAACCCTGGGTTAGGCTGTCCAGGGTAATGGTGAAGTCCCCATCCCTGGAAGGTTTCCGAAGCTGTGTAGATGTGATGCTTAGGGACATGGTTCAGTGGTACCCTGGCAGTTTTGGGTTAATGCTTGGACTCTCTGACCTTAAAGGCCTCTTCCAATCACAATTGTTGTATGAAACTGGCATGTTTGGTATCAACATCTTTCCCACCTCAGCTCAGCGCTAAGCCTGGTCCTGTGGAGATCTTGCCACCCAGCACTGCAGGAAAGCATCCTGCTGGGAGCAGGAGCTGGGCATTTTCATCCCTCTCCCCCTTTGTATGCCCATCCTATAGAGAGGCCTGGGCAGGCATGGAGCGTGCTGGCTTATAAAGTCAGCAAACATAATATTTACATCAGTAAGGCTCCCCGTGTTTGACTAGAAGCTAAACAATTTAAGGGAAGATGGATTGGTTACTTTGAAGGGTGAAGCAGGTCAGGGTTATGAAAAGAAGCTTTTAAATACCAGTCACAAAAAGCAACATCCCCCCACCCCCCTCCTGCCCCCCTCAATCCCCCTGCTGCTCTTTTAAAGCACTGAAAATGTCACAAAGAAATAATCCAAGGGGTGGAGAGAAAGCTGCCACCATGAAAGCAGCTGGCAAGATGCTCACTTTCGGGAGGGTTTTATCCACTCGGATACGTGGGAGCTGGAAGTGGTGTCCTGTCACATATTCAGACCTTTCCCAGGTTGTGAGTTGATTTGTTCTATACAAGCTTGCATATTATATACACTAATATATATTCACAATATATTATATACGTATTTAGATGTACACAATATATGCTAATATTATTACACATAAGGTTAATTGTAGTAAGTGTTGTTATACATAGTATGAAATAAAATATTTATTAACAGCTATAATGTTACATTATATATATATATATATAT
>VWZI01021442.1:0-23234 GCA_013396835.1 Psilopogon haemacephalus | reverse complement strand
TTAAATTTTTTGGTTTTTTTTTTTTTTTTTTTTTTTTTTGCTTAGCTGAACATTTCCCACGAAATAAGTCAGATTGAGAGAGTCAGCTTGTTTAGATATCAATGCAACGAGCTCAAAACATTCAAAAGAGCTTATAAAAGTAAACAAAGCAAAGCGTGAGAGAAATTCAAATGATTCCCTCCTCCCCCCTCCTCTGGTTATACTTTTAATTGCTGGGAATTCAAAGCAGCTCCATTTTCTGCTGGAAAAGTGCTCCCTTGAACTTCAGAGCAGTTTCCTTTGCTGTTGGAGCCTCGGGAGCAGGATGGGGCTTTGCTTCATGGGTCAGATGGGCTGTGCATGGAAGCAGGGCACTTCAGAGGCAAGCCAAAGAGGCTCTGGATGCTTATTAGGCATCTAAAAAACTTTCATTGCAGGGAAAAAAAAAAAATCAAAGAAGGTTACTTGGCCCTGAGTCACGCAGTGAATGGCCTTTAGCATGCTTTGCCCTTTTTCCCATGAGCAGGCTGTGACTTTTTCCTCCCTAAATGAACCATGACAAGCCCCAATCCAAACAGTAATAATAGTAATAATAACAGTAATTATCCCAGCAAAAATATTAATCATTAAAAACCTTGAGTTTGTTTTAATTTGTTTTTGTTTTTGGTGTTTTTTTTTTTTCTTTTTCTAAGCCACCTCTCTCAAGAGGACTAAAGCCACTGGTGTCTGCTGCTGGCACAGGGTTCCTGCCCATCCCAGCACCTTTCTGGCTGGGAACATGCTGACCTATAGCTCAGCTAGATGCTTGCTGCTCAGAATCAGAGTCTACCAGTCCTTTTTCAGTGGTGCTCAGCAACAGGACAAGAGATAACAGGCACAAAGTTGAAGATAGGAAGTTCTACATAAACATGAGAAGTAACTTCTTTACCTTAAGGATGGTAGAGCACTGGAACAGGCTGTCCAGAGAGGTGGTGCAGCCTCCACCTCTGGAGAGATTCCAAACCCACCTGGGCACCATCCTGCAAAACTTTGCTTTAGGTGAACCTGCTCTATGAGGTGGCCTGGACTAGATGATCTCCAGAGGCCCCTTCCAACCCCTATCGTTCAGTGATTCTGACAATTTGGCCTGTTTTGCATTGACGGAGATCTGTATTCTTGATCCCTTGTGCTTCAAGGGCTTCCTGGTTGGTCCAGCTATGCCACATGGGTGCCTGCTTCCCGCACACCAAAACCTAGCAGCCATCTCAAGAGTGAATTAAATCCTGCTCTGATACCATTCGGGCTCCAGCTCTATGCTAAAGTCATCTGTAGCCCCAGGTGCTCATCTGCAGCAGCTGCCCTTTTCATTCCCAAAGCTGGCTGGGTGCAGGAGAGGCAAGGCGAGACTCACGTGGAGCAGCTGATGAGGCTTATCCAACCTGAAAGGGCAACTGGGGGAGCAGCCTCCTGCCTTCATGTTCTGCTGCTTGGGAGATGTTTCTACAGGGCAGTAGAAGGTGGGTGAGCAAAGCAGCTTCTAGGACCAACATCTGTTGGTAGCTCTCCATGCAAACAGATGCAGGTAAGCTGTGGCTCTTCCATGGTCAGCATAAAGCCAAGGAAATGGCCCATGGCAGGGGAATTAGAACTAAAGGATCATCCAAGTCCCTTCCAACTCAAGCTATTCTATAAAATGCCATCAGAAAATTAAAAGTTTGGAGTTAGTGCATGATAGAGATACACAGCCAAGGAGAAATCCTGGCTTTACTGCTCTTGCCTTCCCAGAAGCTCACTTGCAGTGCTGGGTCCAGCTCTGGAGCCCTCATTGTGAGGACATGAAACCCTCAGAGCAGATCTAGAGGAGGCCACAAAAAGGATGTGAGGGATACAAGCCCTTCACTATGAAGCGTGGCTGAGAGAGTGGGCGTCGATCAGCCTGGAGAAGAGAAGGCTCCAGGGAAATCTTCTGGTGGCCTTTCAGTAAGTAAAGGAAATCTGTAAGAAAGATGGAGAGAGATAATTTAGCAGGGCCTGTTGTGGCAGGACAAGGGGTGCTGGTTTAAACTAAGAGAGAGAGATTCATACTAGAGAGAAGGAAGAAATGTGTTTACACTGGGGATGGTGAGACCCAGGCCCAGGTTGCCTGCAGAGACAGTGGGTGCACCATCCAGGATCAGGTTATTTGGGTCTTTGAGCATCCTGCTGTAATTGAAGGTGTCCCTGCTCACTGCAGCAGGGTTGGACTAGGTGACCTTTACAAGTCCCTTCCAAACCAAACCATTCTGTGATTCTACATCCCAATACTGGACTGAGAGGTAGAGGGCAGAACCACTCCTAGCACCCTCCTGGCTGGTTACCACATCTTTCTTTGGCCACACAACCTTGCCTGGTGCTGGGGCTTAGGGTTCTTGTCTGGAGACAGCCAGGCAGCCCCCTGTCCCCACCTCTATGCCTGCTTGGGACTGCATCAATTAATCACTTAGTAAATATCTTCTGTTTTATTACCTAAGCAATAAGCACTTGGTCGGAAATTGCATAACTTATAATCCAATTAACCAATAATTACATTGTAATGGCTTGGTAACTACGGCATTAATTAACTTTTATTGCCCTGTAAATTAAGCACAGTATTGATATGGAGCTGAAAGCAGACAGCTGGCTCCGGCGGTGGCAGAAGGATGAGGGGCCCCAAAAGCTGTCAAGGGGACCATCGAGGGTCATGGTTGGCCTTACCAAGAGAGTTTTGTCCAAGCTGTGAGTACATCCACATGGATTCTCTTTCTTCTTAGGTGGTCTCCTTCCCCAGGCAAGTGAAGGGCCTTGGTGGCTAAGAGTCCCTGGGACACTGATGTGGAGCTAGTGGCAGCAATGGTGGCTTGTGCAGGAGGGGGAAGGTGCATGTGAGGAGAGCTTCTGTGTGCCTAGGCATTGATGCTCCTCCCTACCAAGAACCCCATTCACCTGTGGCTTGCAGGTGCTAGGTATCTGGGAGCTCTGGCCAAGCTCCTCTGCTTTGGTACCTATCGTCAACCCTGCTGGAAGGATATGTGGCTTGCTCTTGGGACACTGGCTTCTTGGAGGGGCTTTCTTAGCAGATGATGGTTCTTCAGAGAGCTTGGTGTTGATGACAAGGCAAGGTGTTCCTGCCAGCTTGCTTGCCATCAGCAAGCTGCCTCCCCAGCCAGCAGGCAGAGAGCAGCCCTGGGAGAGCCTGGACCTGTGGCTGCTGGATGTTTGCCTTCTGCTTGCAGAACTCTCCTCTTGGCAAGCCTAGAAGAGAAGTGGCTTCATCCCCAGCACCCAGACAGCTTTTAAGCTGTCACCAGGTTTGATACCACTGGGTTACTTTGGCATAATCTCCCCCCCCCCCCCGCCAACAGCTGTCTGGGCAGGAAGGCTATTTTAGGCACATGGAGGATGGGGAGATGTTTGAGCTGCTTCAGAAGGATATTCTCCCCATGGCTCTCTGGGCAGGGAGACTATTCTGCGGACAAGGAGGGTGGGGAGATGTTTTTTTTTTGAGGCTCAGGAGGTTCCTGCTTTGTGCACACAGATTTCTGTCTCCCTTTTTCAGGTGGGACATGTTCACACATAAACACAGCTGCTTTGGGCTCCTCTGGGAACAGACAGCTGCAGGACAAGGGATTAGGACCAGAGCTGGCAACACCATGGGTGCCCCTCTGCCTCTCACTTCCACCCATCCCAGTCCTAACACCCCTCTTTAGCTCTGCTTTAGATGGAGACCACGACTCCCAGGCAAGCTGTCACTTGCCTGGCATGAAAGGGCTGTGAGGTGCAGGATTTTGCAGCAGCTGCTTTGGGAGCAGCCTCTCAGGAGGGAACGGCAATCAGAAACCCTATCTGGGCCATCTACCACAGGCTTTCAGGTAGAGCAAGGAGGCAGATCCTGCCTCCTCCAGTCCTCAGCACCTTTTGTGGCTGGGGATTTGGTGACTGCACGTGAGTAAGGGTGTCAGCTCACGCTGAACTCTTTTCTCTGCCGGCTGGGATGAGAGGCTTTTCCTGAGACAGTCCAAGCAGGGAGCCGACAAGTCCTGGTAGGATAGGTGCCAAATCAGGATGCCTATCTCTGACCAGACAGATGTTTCACTTCTGGAAGAACAGGGCAAGTGTGATTCCGTTGTGTGCTGCTGCTCCGTGACCTCTCAGGAGGCAGCTAGTGTCAGGAGAAACATTTGTAGACTAAATCTCCAGGTCTGGCAAACAAAATCCGCAGGTCTCGCTGGGTTTGCCTCTCCTGCTCCTGCGTACACAGTGAGCAGGTCTGAGGAAGGGTTGGTATTTATTGGCAGGGCTCTGGAAACATCTTCTTTACACCAGAGGCATGCTCAGAAACTGGAAACCGGCACAGCCACTCAGCTTCTTGCGTAACCGGTAGAGTGATGCAGATAGGGAAATGGAAACAAAAAATAATTATCCTTTTGATCTGGCATAATCTTTACATCTTCTCCCCACCTTCTGAACCTTGTTGAACTGCCTCTCTGTTCCCTCCTGGGTTTCTGCCTCTCCAGCATCCTCCTGCTTTGCCACGTGTCTGCTCTGATCTCTGCAAATTGCCCAGGTCACACAAGGAGCCATGATTTGGCTATGCTTTGTCCTGGTTTTGGTGTTTCGTGGACTTTCTGGTGCTGATGATTTTCCTTTTTACAGACAAATCGCTTTGGCAGAAATCACCCTTTACATGTCCGAAAGACCTCTCTTGGTTTTGGTTACGTGGGGCAGAGCCTACGGCTGCTGCTGGTGGGCTGGCGTCGTTTAAAACGATTATGGAGATCTGCCACCTTGTGGGAGTCGAGAGATGCGGCAGGACCCCCTCTCCCCTCCCCACCAAACCCCTCACTCTCTGTGCAGGCTGGGCTTAGGAGCAGCTCTACGCTGAGGTTTGGCAAGTGGATCTCCACAGAGGCTGAGGGCAGAAATAGGCTTCACGTTGCCTTAATCTAGCCTGGGTCACTCCAGTCAGCACCTAGTTTTGGTAGCCAGAAAGGAGAAGTACGATTTGAGCCACTAAATGCTTGGTTAAAAGACACCGTCCCTTAAAAACAAACAAACAAACAAAACCCCAATGAGAAGTACAATTTTAGTCACTAAATGCTTAGTTAAAAGACACTGTCCCATAAAAACAAACAAAAAAAAAGCCAACGAGAAGTACAATTTGAGCCACTAAATGCTTAGTTAAAAGACACTGTCCCTTAAAAACAAACAAACAAAACCCCAATGAGAAGTACAATTTTAGTCACTAAATGCTTAGTTAAAAGACACTGTCCCATAAAAACAAACAAAAAAAAAACCAAACGAGAAGTACAATTTGAGCCACTAAATGTGTAGTTAAAAGACACTGTCCCATAAAAACAAAAAAAAAACCCCAACGAGAAGTACAATTTGAGCCACTAAATGTGTAGTTAAAAGACACTGTCCCATAAAAACAAACAAAAAAAAAGCCAACGAGAAGTACAATTTGAGCCACTAAATGCATAGTTAAAAGACACTGTCCCTTAAAAACAAACAAACAAACAAACATAACCCCAACAACAACAAAATGGGAAAGAGAAATAAGTGGAGAGAGATGGTTGGAAGTGAACTTTGGGGATGGGTGATGGGAATGCCATCCATCACGTTTGCATTTGCCTGATGGGAATTTCCCCTCTCCCTCTTCTGGCTGCGTTCAGGAGCTGTGACTGCCTTGGCATGTATTTTCCCAGTGCCTCACCTCCTCTTCCTGGGTCAATAGTCCATCTTTTTCTACTTTGCCAATGCCCTGTCCCTGCTCTGCTGAGCTGTCATGAGGAAGGTGAAGAGCATCTGCAAAAGAAAAACCTCAGTGTGTGCAGCAGCTTGACTTTTCCCTTGTGAGAGCTACTGATCCTGCAGGAGATGTGGAATCGCTTCCCAGTGAAGGGGAGTGGAAAAAAAAAGAGGCTTCCCTTATTTTGCCCCTGCCTTTATTTATCTTCTGTTTCATTTTTCATTGAGGAAGTTCATTTTCCTTCCACCTGGATGTCTGTCCTTCTGTCCCCAGCCAGCCCCTGCTCTCAGGACATCCCACCTGTCTGCAGAGATGAGTTATAATGTTGTGACAGAGACCTCTGGCTTCAGGTGGAACCTGACAGAAGGAGCCAACATGCTCCCCAGAGAGAACAAGGCAGTGTGTGAGTGGCTCCCATGACTGAGTGGAAGAAAAAGGAGATGCAGGAGAAGAATAGAATGAATTAACCACTGCTATAAATAGCTCTGAGGTGTTAAATGATATGCTTTTCACGGCTGGTTGTGGAACATCCACAGGGTTTATTTAATGCCAAAGTTTTTCCAGCCAGACAGCAATGTTAGCAGACGTAACCTGGGCTTGTGTCCTGGGCTGATTCTCAGCAGGGTGAGCAGCTGGTGGAGGTAGGGGATTCTGCCCCTCTGTTCTGCTCTTCTGAGACCCCACTTGCAATGCTGAGGCCAGCTCAGGAATCCTCAGCATAGGAAAGACATGGACCTGTTGGAGTGCACTCAGAGAAGGCTCCAGCAATGATGTGGATGTGAGGGCTGGAAGCCCTCTGCTTTGAGGCCAGGCTGAGAGAGTTGGGGTTTTTCAGTCTGGAGAAAAGAAGGCTCCAGGGAGACCTTCTGGTGGCCTTTCAGTACTCAAAAGTGCCTAGAAGAAAGCTGGGGACAGATTTTCAGAGTGTCCTGTTGTGATAGGACAAAGTGTGATGGTTTGAGACTAAAAGAGGGAGATTTAGATGGGATAGAAGGAAGAAGTTTTTCCACTCAGGGGACTGAGACACTGGCCTAGGTTGCCCAGAGAGGTGGTAGATGCCCCATCCTTGGAACCATTCCATGTCAGGTTGTTTGGGGTTCTGAGCAACCTGTTCTAGTTGCAGATGTCCCTGCTGACTTCAGGGTTGTCAGAGTGGATGACCTTTAAAGGTCCATTCTCACCATTCTGTGATTCTATGATAACCCACATGTCCTTGTTTTGCTGCTCCCACTCTAGAGGCCAAAGGCTTTGCTGAGGACAGCTCCCTGAGCTCTGGCAGGTGTTAGGGAGAGGAGAAGGTGCTCATTCTGCAGGACCATGCATGCAGATCTGCATCCCTGCCCAGCTCCCAGGGCAGACAAACAGGAAGGTGGCAGCCTAGGGGTGCTCCCTGAAGCAACATGCCCATGGTGCCAGCAGCACATAGGCAGCCTGAGAGCTCCTAGCACTGCCTAGCTCCTAATCAGAGCTGACAGGGATCAGGAGAGAGAAAAGGGTGAGGGAAGACAAGGGGAAAGCAAAGCGATGGTTCTTCCTGCCATGAGTCCTTGAGTACCCTGAGCAAACCCGGATAATCCAGGCACAGTAGTGGGAGTCTCTTGCTGGAGGGGATAAAATGAAGCCCCCTCATGGAGGGGAGGAGGGGACAGGAAAGCAAACCTTTAAGTGAACTTCCTTTCCTTAAAGAAAATTTATTATTGCCCAAATTGCTGTGAGGTGGCAGAAGGAAAAGAGCCCACATGGGGAGAGGCAGGACCTAGTCATAGGTGTTGTGTACATCCTGGTATTGAGTATGGGTGGGCAGGGTGGGCAAGAGGTCCCCTGTGAGCATCATCCTTCCAGAAGTAAGGAAGAAGTGTGGTCATCACTGATTTTTTTTCAGGCTCCCTAAGCTGGTGAGTCAGAAGCTGAGCCTCATACCATTGAAAACCTGAGTCTCCTAAAGCTGCTGGTTAAATGGGAATTCATTGAGCGTTAAATCCAACAAAGCTTCTGGTGTGTTTTGAACAGGATTTGGTTACTTACACCTTCTGGCTTCCCTGGGGCAGAGCCAACGCTCACAGTAAACCCAAATATTACCTCTGCTATGAGGACAGGCTGAGGGAACTGGGATTGGTTCAGCCTGGAGAAGTGAAGGCTCTGGGGAGACCTAAAAGCATCCTTCCAGTACCTGAAGGGGGCCTACAGGAATGCTGGAAAGGGACTCCTTACAAAGGCCTGCAGTGATAGGATGAGGGGCAATGGTTTGAAATTGAGCAGATTTAGATTGGATGTCAGGAACAAGTTCTGCACCACGAGGGTGGTGCAACACTGGAACAGGTTGCCCAGAGAGGTGGTTTGGTTGAGGCCCCATCCCTGGAGATATTCAAGCTGAGGCTCAATAGAGCTCTGACAAACCTCCACAAAGTGGAGAACATCCTTGCTGACTGCAAGAGGGGTTGGACTAGATGGCCTTTGGAGGTCCCTTCTAACCCTAACCCTTCTACAATGTCTCTTGTGCTTGGTGAAACGGTTTGGGTTGCCCTCAGCTGCTGGAGGAAACTGAAACCGTTTTGCTGGGCTGTCACATGTGCTTCAACTTTTATAAAGGGGAGGGGGAGGGAGGAGGAAGGAAGGGTAATTAATCACCAAAGACACTTTGCTCCTTCATTTTAGCAACTGGAGTTTAGCTTCAATTATTTATGCCCAGGCTTTGTAATGCCCTGGGAAATGCACTGCAGCACATGTCATCAAAAGGGGTAACATGAAACCACAATCCAGCCCCATTAAACTGGAGCTGAAATGGGAACCACGCTCCAGCCCTGTTTAAATTGGAGCTGAAATGGGAACCACAATCTAGCTCTATTTAACTGGAGCTGAAACGGGAAGAGGATGACTTTCCCACCCTCCCCAGCAAATTAATAATGCGTGCTGATTAGTGCCGAACAGATTAGCAAGGTTCCTTTCCATGAGCTTTGTCTTGTCAATAGAAAGTTAATTAACAGCCTGCTGATTTCCCAGTTAGAAGATGACACTCCAGCATCACATGGACTTTAATCTTACATTATGAGTTTGTTCATTTGCTTTAATTGTAGCTACTCTGACAATCACAGCTTGGTAGGGCTTGGAAGGGACCTCTAGAGATCATCGAGTCCAACCCCTCTGCCAAGGCAGGTTCACCTAGAGAAGGTCACACAGCAACACATCCAGGTGAGTTTTGTGTGTCTCCAGGTAGGGGGTCCACCGTCTTTCTGGGCAGCCTGTTCCAGTGCTCCATAACCATTAAATTAAAGAAGCTCCTCCTCATGTTAAGGTGGAACTTCTTATGTTCAAGTTTGTACCTGGTACCGCTTGTCCTGTCACTGGGCACCACTGACAAAAGCCTGGCCCCATCCTCCTGACACCCACCCTTTAAGTATTTATAAGCACTGATAAGATCCCCCTTAGTCTTCTCTTCTCCAAACTAAAAAGACCCAATTCTCTCATCAGAGAGATGTTTCAGTCCCCTCATCGTCTTTGTAGCCCTTTGCTGTACCCTCTCCAGCAGTTCCCTGTCACTCTTGAACTGGGGAGCCTGGAACTGGGCACAGATTTAGCATCAGGTAGGTGCTGGCTGGGAGCTATGTTTTCATACCACATAGGCTCAGTTTGGTAATACTCTAAATTTCTTTATTTCAAACCAATACTGTATGGGGTAGAGTGTTTGGACTCTTTTCCAGCATGAAATTATGACCCAAAGAAACCACCAAAAAAAAGTCCTTAAAAGAGTTTGTAGAATATTTGGGACATACACCACAGATAACCTTATCACAGCTGTGATAAGGACAGCAAATAGAGGACAGCTTAGGAGACAGAAAAGGCTCTGAAGCATTTTTAAGAGGAGGCTAAACCTTGATCAAACAAAACCATCACCCTGTTAAAGTCCCATGCACCCAAATGGACCCATTTTTGGAGTTTTCATCCCCATGGTGCAACCACCTCATGCAAGATGTAGCATGTTGCTGGTCTCAGGATATCCCATCCTGTGGGACTATGCTAGGTGAAAATGACAAATTAAAATAAAAACCAAGTTTCTCTGGAGCTTTGGCACCCTGGGATGTACGTGTGTGTCCCATCACACTATTCATTGAGGATCCCACACATGCTTGAAGAAAATGCATGTCCAAAACACCTTTAACTAAGGCTGCTGCTTTGTAAATCCCCATTTTGTGGTTGATTTTCCCACATTTGTTTGTTTTCCCATAATTATCATGCTCTGGCAAGAGCTGCTTGCCCCATCCACACAAGCTGGCCATCCTCTCCCTCCCCAAGGCGAGGAGCTGGACTGGCAGGTTTTAGGCACAGACATTAGCCAACCTGCCCAAGATGCCCACCCGTGGAGTCCAGGACACCACCTAAATTCCTCTTCAAGTTCTGGCTTGAAAAAAGAGGAGCCAGAGCCCTGCTCCTCGCTCACAATCCTGAGCTTCAACCCTCCCCTTCCAACCCATCCTTGGCATCCCATCCATGGCAAAAACCACAATGAAAAGAGTCTTTCACCCAAAGCCACTGCCCAGATTAAGGCTGAGACTGGAGCTTTCGGCCTTTGATCTTGTGTGCAGTGATAATAACTCATCTGGCTGACAGAAGCCTCCCCCTCCTTTCTCCTGCCCCCACCCCGCTTAATTAAAGGGAACAAAGAAAAAGTTGCTAATTAGAAGGAACAAGGGAAGGAGGGGGGAGAGCACGTGGGAGGGAGGGATGTTGCAGCAGAGCAATGCAGGGCGGCACCAGTGCTGGGGACACCAGAAGATGCACGTGGGGTTGGGAAGGACCTAAAAAGCAAATCTTTGTTGCCTGTTTCTAAAGAGCAGGTCTGACAAGGAGTGGCTGAGGAAACTGAAGTTGTTTAGCCTGGAGAAAAGGACACTGAGGGCAGACCTCACTGATCTGTGCAACTCCCTGACACGAGGTTGGAGACAGGTCAGGATTGGTCTTTTTTCTCTAGTATCAAATGATAGAATGAGAGGAAGTGGTCTCAAGTTGCACCAAGGGAGGTTTAGGGTGGATAGCAGGGAAAAATTCTTTGCTGCAAGAGTGGTCAGACACTGGAAGAGGCTGCCTAGGGAGGTGGTGGAGTCACTGTCCCTGAAGGTGCTCAAGAAACATGTGGACATGGCACTTTCGGGCATGGTTTAATGTCTATGGAGGTCTTGGGTTGAATGGTGAGACTCAGTGATTTTACAGGTGTTTTCCAACCAAAACAATTCTGTGGTTCTATGTAGTGGGTACAGGCTGAGCTTTACTGCTGGGCTGGGTGAGGGGTGCTGCTAAAGCTCCCCAAACCCTCCCACAAGCCAAAGCCAGGGGTGAGAGCTGGCCAAAGCAGCTCTGTGCAGCACCATCCTTCCCTGTCTCTGGGCTCACCTTGCTGCTGTGATCTAATTACAGAGCCACTCTCCAGCTCTCTTTCTAGGGTGCTGGGAAGGGCAGCCTCTTTTTGGCTGGGTTCCCACTGCCCTGCCTCCTCGTTTTGAGTCCTGGTGTGCCATGAAGGAGGAGTGGTTGTGAAAGAAGGACTGAAGTACAGTTTTGGAGTGAATTTGCAGGGACATGAAAGGTCTTCTGGTGACTTTCAGAGAGCAAAAAGCCCATAGCCTTTGGGTCCAAACATAGCCCCTACCTGTAGTAAGCTGATACGGTTTTACCAGATTTATATCTGCTTGTTTCTAGAGAGGTTCTCCTCCTTCACTAGAACAGAGTTGCTCTAGTGAGGCCAGATCTGGAGAACTGAGTCCAGTTCTGGGCTACTCAATTTAAGAGAGACACAGGGAGTTACTGGAGAGAGTCCAACAGGAGCTACAAAGAAGCTGAGGGTGCTGGAACATCTCTATGAGAAGGAAAGGCTCAGAGCCCTCGGGCTGTAGAGCTTGGAGAAGAGCAGCCTAAGAGGGGATCAGATCAATGTTCAGGTAAAGGGTAGGGGACAAGAGGATGGAGCCTATGGCAGAACAAGAAGCAATGGGCACAAACTGGAACCCAGGAGGAGGAAAAATTTCTTTGGTGTGTGGGTGCTAGAGCCCTGGAGCAGGCTGCCCACAGAAGTTGTGAAGTCTCCTTCTCAGGAGAGATTGCAAGCCAATCTGGGCAATCTGCTGTGGGTAACCCTGCTTTAGCTGAGAGTTTGGACTAGGTAATCTCAAGAGGTACCTTCCAACCCCCACCATGCCAGAATTCTTTGTAATTTGCAGAGCCTTTTCCATCTCACAGAAAGAATGATAGAAACCAGCAAGGTTTCCCAGCCATACTCAGGTGCAGAACAACTAAAGGCAGCATGATCCACCCCCATAGTGCTCAGTTCCTGCAGAACATCTGGTTATGGGCACTGTGTATGGAGGGAAGATATGCTCTTGTGGGGAGCATGTGGCACAGACCTGTCCAGCTGCTCCTTGTGCAGCACAACCCCTGCCTCTGCTGACAGCTTGTGCTGGAGCTCCTAAATGATCCATGAGGTCTTTTAAAGGTTCAATAGAAATAGATTTTATTCACAGCTCTACTGTGTAGCTTTCAGTTAACAGCTATCCTGCTGCTTCACATTACACTGCTTTCACTGAATCTCAGCCTGTCGAGGATTGGAAGGGACCTCTGGGGATCATCTAGTCCAGCCCTACTGCTAAAGTAATGTCACCTGCATCGGGTTGCTCAGCGTCACCACATCCATGCAGGTTTGAAAAGTTCTTTGCTGTGAGGGTGTTGGAGCCCTGGTGCAGGCTGCTCAGAGGGATTGTGTAGCCTCCTTCTCTGGAGAATTCCAAAACCCACCTGGACATGTTCCTGTGCAGCCTGAACTATTTGTATCTGCTTTAGCAGGAGCTTGGACAAGTTGCTCTCCAGAGGTCCCTTCCATCCCCTACCATTCCGTGATGAGTTTTGAGTTGCCTGTACATAATCTGCTGTCATCTTACATTCCCCAGCAGAGCTCTGTGTACATCCTCCCATGCCACTCCTGCTTCTTGTGGACCCTATGAAGGGCTTATTCCCTTTCCAGCCCATGCTGGAGGGCCCTTTTTAAAAGTGCAAATCAAAGTTGTTTCCATCTTAACTTCCAAAGGTGTTTGTGTGCTTGCTTTTGTGTGTAATTCATGTATTGAGGCAGCTGCACCTGCCCCTTGTAGATAATAACCTACTCTCACTGAAATTGTTCCTGTCTCTATTGCCATATATCTGAGTCCTGCTACCTTCTAGGCCAGTGGCATTTTAGGAGGAAACACCTTTGGGAAGCAGTCTCAATAGTCTGGGGAATTTTCATGTTCTTGTTATCATTATTTTCCCCTTTTTGCCTTCCCTGCAAGCCACCCTTCATCTGCTGGCAACCTGATGTTGTGCTGACAGACAATCTGACCTGGCACCAGGGAGGTAAAAGAAAGAATTAAAAGACAAACAAACAAACAAACAAAAAAACCCCAAATCAGCAAACCCTAAGCTTGGCAATAAAACTGAGCAGGAGGAGAAAAGGAGAAAGAGGAGTGGTTTGAGAGATGAGCAGCTGCTGGCAAGCAGAGGGGATGGGGGAATAACAGCAGCATGGGATGGAGATGGGGTGAAAATCTCATGCAACCCAAGGTGAAATGTAGGATACAAAGTATTGTAGGGAAGCAGGAGGAGTTTATGAGGGACTGAGGGAAGTTTTCATCCTTGTAGATCCATCTTTGGTGTGCCAGCAGTGCGGTGGTCCTCAGATTACCCCAGGATTTTGGGGAAGACACCACTTATACCTGAAAAATGGGTCCTGTTCTTCCTGTCTTGCCATTACAAATAGAGGAGTGTCAGGAGTCAAGGGGAACATCAGCTTCCATCCAGGAAAGATGGGCAAAGCAGGGAGGAGAATGGCTGCAAGGGTGAGGGGACAGCCCATCTCCCTGCCTCCTTGGCTGTAATTAACCCCAGCACTAATGAAGTGAGACCAGACAGCTACCTTCACATGATGGAGAGCTCACAAGAAGCAGCGCTGGCTAATGAGGACATTAGAAGCTGATCTCTCCCTTGTCATCCTCCTGTTGTTTTAATATTGGGCTAATTTCACTTTAATGTAGATTAATCGACACCTTTCTGCCTACAAATTCCTTGTTCAGTCAAAAATGTTATTTTTATTTAAAAAATCCATCCAAACAAAATAATTTCCTTGGTTTCCTATGAGGAGCAGCTGAGGGGACTGGGATCATTTGGTCTGGAAAAGAGGAGGCTGAGGGAAGACCTCATTGCTCTCCACAACTCTCTGGAAGGAGGTAGAAATGAGGTAGAGGTTGATCTCTCAAGTGATAGGATGAGAGGAACCAGCCTCCATTTGTGCTAGAGGAGGTTTAGGTTGGACCACAGAAACAATTTATTTCCTGCAAGAGTGGTCAGGCATTGGAACAGGCTGCCCAGGGAGGTGGTGGAGTCACCATCCCTGGAGGTGTCCAAAAGATGTGTAAATATGGCACTTTGAAACATGGTTTAGTGACCATGGGAGTGTTGGGTTGACAGTTGTGCTTGATCATCTCAGAGAGCTTTTCCAACTTTCACGATTCTATGATTTGGAAGAGAAGTGGAGAAAAAGAGAATATCTTTTCTGAAAACAAGAAGCCCAGGGGGGGAGGGCTGAGCAGGAGGGCAAAACCTCATTGTGTTATTCACTGAGCAAATTTGTCTCATCCTTTCTTTTGCTGGGCCATTCCCTCTTTGCTCAACATGGTGGCAAGGCAGAGTGACAGAAGGAGGGTAAAGATGGTGTGCTGGTTTGAATTAATTGGGGAATTTGAGTGAGAAATTAGACTATAGGCTGAGAAATAAAAACAGATGATGCTACGCTCCTCAGAGCTCTACTGAGAAACAACAAAAAGAAAAATTGTTTTAAGAGTTGTAACCCAAATATAGATAAATCAGACGGTTTCAGACTGCTTGGGGCTGCGGCTGCTTCTCTTGCATGGTTCCTCTGTTTCTGCCTTTTTGTAGCTGATTCTCAATAATTGTACTAACTTCTTTCCTACTGCTAATCCCCCTGGCTGCTCTACCTCCGCCTATCTGCTGCATCAACAGCTGGTGAGATAAGATTGGGGAAGGGGGGAAAGGTGGTAGGGGTGGTTAGAAACCCCTCTTAGGGATTTTGGTCTCTGGGAGGGGTGTGGTGTTTCTGTATTACTTTTTCACTGTATATATCTGTAAATATCTGCTATACCTTGTAAATATTTGCTTGTATATTGATCATAGCTGTAAATATAAAGCTTCATTTATCAACGTCCAGTGTTCTGAGTCCTAGCTGGGGTTATATCAAAGGTGGGGGGGGGGAGGAGGGGCAGGTAACTGTTCAAACCGCCACAGATGGCAACCAACGTGAAGGAAAAACCAGGAGTCAGCATCAACTGTATTGCCTTGCAGACTGAAGGAGCCAAATCCCCTGTAAGTTGTCTAAATGCCTTTGTTCATTTTCCTCCTGGGGTGAATTTGGCAATTCCTTTGTCTCCATGTGGTGAGCAGTCATAAAGCAAGCCTGCCCATTCTGTCCCACTGTTCTGCTGCAAGGCTGGGGAAGGATGGGAATTGCATAGATCCAGACATTTGGCTGACTCCAACTAGGGCAAAAGTTGGGAGGCTTGTGATAGCCTTGAAAGTGGCACCAGCTTGGTGAGGGAAGGCTCCAAGTCCTTTTAGAAGGTTGTCAGAGCAAGGCTGGGTGGAAAAACCAATGTCAGAAGGCATCATTCTCATCTGACTGTTGTCTACAGACAGTGAGCCTTGCACAACAGCTGCGGTGGGACAGGATGGTTCAGAGAGATGAGATTGGACTGCTTGCCAATATGCTTCGGACTTTGTGGACTGTGCTGCTGGTGGTACCACCAGGGATCATGAGGTCCTTGATCAGATGAAGGCAAAGCTGGTCGGTTTGGTTGGTACATCTATGTTTTGATAGGTGTGGAGAGAAGGAAAAGGCAGTGAGCTGGTTATGAGTGTGGCAAGAGAGAATTGTGAGGAGTGGTAAGGGACACATGCAGATGGGATTGGTTGTTTCCTCAAACTGCCATGTTCACAGAATCCCAGCGTGACAAAGGCTGGGAGTGACCTCTGGAGATTATCCAGTTCAACCCTCCTGCTAAAGCAGAGGCACCCACAGCAGGTTGCCATGGGACATGTCCAGGAAGAGATGGACTCTCTCCAGAGAAGTAGGCACCACAACATCTCTGGGCAGCCTGCTCCAGGGCTCCGGCAGCTTCACACCAAAGAAGTTTTCCTCCTATTCAGATGGAACATCCTGAACTGGAACTGAGTTCCAGTTTGTGTCTGTTGCTCCTTGTCCTGTCACTGGGTGCTACAGAAGAGTCTCTCCCTCTTGCTCCCCGCCCTTTAGCTCTTGCTGAGCATTGCTCAGATCCTCTCTCAGGCTGCTCTTCTCCAGGCTAACCAGTCCCAGGGCTCTCAGCCTTTCCTCCTCACAGAGATGCTCCAGGCCTCTCAGCATCCTTGTAGCTTTCTCTGGACTCTCTCCAGCAGTTCTCTGTCTTTCTTATGAATCCATTCTTGAACTCTTTGATTTCCCTCACTGGGAGCATATGCATCTGTAAGTGTGCAGATATTTTTCTATCCAGCCTGTGCCTCAGAAGAGAGATTTCCACTAGCTGTAGCTAGATGCTGTGTTCAGTCCTTGAAATCCTCAAATGTCCACACTGCCTGTCACTGGCTGGAGTGACCCAGGCAAGAAAGTCCAGCTATGAGGAGCAGGGACTCTCCTGGTTATCAACCCATGTCGACATGCCCAACATCTGCAAATTGACCAGACTCAAGTTCAGCTGATGAAGTCCATAACAGTTCAATCAGGACTTACAGCTCAGCAATTTGCTGCAGCAAAAGATATTTTCCACCCCTAAGCATGAAACCTCAAGGTCATGTTTCCCTTTAATAACAGCAAAAACAGGTCTCTGCCACCTTGGAAGATCTTCTTGTTTCTCATTACTGGTACCCTAATCATCTTCACTGAACAAAAAATAAAAAAGCAAGATCCTTTTACACCTGACTAATTCTGCCGCTGTTCTTCAGTGCAGCTTTCACACCATTTCCCAAACCTGCCAAGACACCCTTGAACCTGTTTAGAAAAGGTTAGGATGCTAATTAAGAAAAGCTATTTTCCTTCCCCCTGCCCCAAACCTGAGGGAGAAATGTAGAAAGGTTCAGGAGCTGGCTTGGATCTATTATTACTCCTTTTTTTCCGTTTTGTTTTGTTTTCCTCTTGTGTGTGTTATGAAATGTGTGTCCCACTTTTCCCCCAGGGGAACATGCTGCTCCTGCAGGTCCTCTGTGCCAGTGTGACTGTGGGCCAAGAGGTTAATTTGTAGCCCTGCGATGCACCAGCTTTCCCTTTGCACAAATATTGATCTAAGGCTGTTCAAATATCCATCCCTGGCTGCAACAGCAGTGGTGTGATATTGCTGCTGGAGATGGGCAAGGACATCGGAGGCGACTGGAGAAAGAGAGGAGAGAGGGATAGGAACTGCAGGTTGGACGTCCACATTCTTTCCTTCCCCTGTACCTTCCTTCCCCTCCACTTATCAACTTAAACATCTTTTTATTGACATTTCTCTCACTGGGCAGGGCCATCTCTCAAAGAAGAGGAGAGCAGCAGCTTTGTTCCACCCTGGGTGTTCATTAGATGATAGCATTTCACCGCTTGAGTTGTCTGAGGTGCCTAAGTGGTGTTGAGGAGAAGGTTAAATATAGCTCTTGAATCCGAGGCAAATAAATCTCGCTCTGCCAGTTCAAACCACAGCAAAGAAGACCATCTGCTCTCCTGCCCCTTGCCCAGAAGAAGGCCAATCAGAAGGCAGCAGGGCTGCTTCTACACTGAAGGAGCACAAGTAGGGCTGGTCCCATAGAATCATATAATTGTATTGGTTGGAAAAGACCTCCAAGATCATTGACACCAACCATAGACCTAACACCACCATGGCCATTAAACCATGTCCTGAAGTGGTTGGATGAAGCCTTGAGTCACCTGTTCTAGTGGGAGGTGTCCCTGCCTATGGCAGGGGAGTGGAACTAGATGATCTTTGAGGTCACTTCCAACCTAAACCATTCTGTGAACTTCCACACCCATATGTTTTTTGAATGCCTCCAGGGACGATGACTCCACCATCTCTCTGGGCAGCCTGTTCCAATGCCTGAATGCTCTTGCAGGAAAAAAAAGATGTCCTAATGTCCAACATAAACCTTCCTGGCGCAACTTGAGGCTATTTCCTCTCATTCTGTCACTTGATTCTAGGGAGAAGAGACTAAGACCTACCTTCCTTCAGCCTCCTTTCAGAGAGTTGTAGAGAGCAAGAAGCTCCCCCCTCAGCTTTCTTATATCCAAGCTAAACACTTCCACTTCCCTCAGCTGCTCCTCACCAGCCCTGTTCTCCAGACCCTTCACCAGCTTTGTTGCCCATCTGATGGACCTGCTCCAGCACATCAATGTCCTTCTTGTAGTGAATGGCCCAAACTGAACCCAGTATTTGAGGTGTAGTCTCACCAGTGCTGAGTACAGAGCACAATCACTTCTCTGATCCAGGCCAGGATGCTGTTGGCCTTCAGCCTGGTTCATGTTCAGGCAGCTGTCATCCAACATCCCCCTCATCCCCCTTATCCTTCAGCAGGAAAGCTTCAGAGAACAAAGAGGTTTACACACACACACAACCTCCCCCCCCACCCCGCCCTGCCAAGAAGTTGTGAAAATGCTCAGCTTTAGGCAGCACTCAGTTCACTCTGCCCAGTGGGCTGCACCTCACTCCATACTGAAGCTCTCCAGGATTCCTTCTCCATGAATAATAGAGAAACCTTTCTAAATGAGCTGATTAGTCAGCTCCCCTAATTAGCTAATTACCCCACTCTGCTTTCACTTGCGCTTTCCCACCCTTCTCCCAACCTCAGGTGGAAGGGATGAGCACTCACATGGCTGTGCTGAGATCTGATCCTGCTTGGAAGGCTTTAAACTTGCATGATGCAGCCATGTCAGGCTGACAGGCAGCTGACCTTACACAACTTCTCTCTTTTGTGTGGAGTGAGGTACCTGCCTCCAGTGCCGGGGACTAGCAAGTCTCCAGTGCCAGCTTATGCAACTGTCCCCTCCTCCACCCCCGCTGTCAGCATCTGTACCCGTTAAACTCCAGCCCCGCTCCGTGCTCCCTGTGACAGCTCACAAATCCTGTGGGTTTTCCCCAAAGCTGGAAGAGAGTGGACGTGTTGTCTCTCCAGCCATGTCTTGGAACTACTGAGGTGTGAAGGCAGACGGCTCTGGGTACCAGGAGTGTCCCTGCTGACTGCAGTGCGGCTTGACTAGGTGGCTTTTAAAGGTCTTTTCCACCCCAAACTGTTCTGTGATTCTGTTTTAACAGTTGTGCCAGTCAGACCAGACATCCCCCAGACACAAGATCACAGAATTCCAGCTTGATGGTGGTTGGGAGTGATCTCTGGAGATGATCAGTCCCAAACCCCTGCTAAAGCAGTATCACCCACATCAGGTTGTCCTGGATCTCATCCAGATAGATTGGAAATTCTCCAGAGAAGGAGACTCCACAACCTCCTTGGGCAACCTGCTGCATGGCTCCAGCATGCTCACAGCAAAGAATTTTTTCCTTCTGCTCAAATGGAGCCTTCTGGGTTTGTGCCTGTTGCCCCTTTTGTTGTCAGTGGGCACTACCAAAAACAGTCTGGCCCCATCCTCTTGCCCTCTGCTAAGCACTAATCAGATGCCTTCTCAGACTGCTCCAGGCTCAACAGCCCCAGGGCTCTCAGCCTTTTGTCCTCACAGAAATGTTCTAGTATCTTTGTAGCCTCCACTGGCCTCTCTCCAGCAGTTTCCTGCCTCTTGAACCGGGGAGCCCAGAGCTGTACGTAGTACTCCAGAAGCAGCTTGCCTAGGGCAGATCTTGTGTCTGGTGCAGGCAGTAGTGGGATGCTGTCTAAGTTCAGAGTGAGCAGTAGTGGCAATGCTCCAGGATACTTCCTCAGACTCTGGTGGTTTGCAGAACAGGGACCTCCTCACCCCCAGTTGGTGTGTTTGTACATAACAGCCTCTGCAGACAAGCTCTCAGCAGAAAAAAACCAATTTTTTTATGAACTCTTTACGAGCTTTTAGCAGCCACAAAGCCTCTCTTGGAGAGTCCCACAGCAGCGAGATACACTGGGTATAAAAATAGCTCATTCTGTTTGTTCTGAACTTGTGAGTTCCCTCTGATGCCCCCAGTCCTTGCTCCAGGAAAGGTGGAAACAGCTCCTCTTGTGATTCTCAGATCTCTGTCCATTCCTTTCAAAGGCTGAACAGCCCTTACCTAGCTAATGTTTCTCATTCCTTTGATTAGCTGCCTGCCAGCCTCTGAAGCTTTTACTCTGGGTCTGCAATAATTGCCCCCAACCCTCAGACTGGGATAGAGAGAGCACAACTTCATGGAGAACACAAGTCTGGGCCAATGCTTTCTTCTTTGTTCTCCCCCTCTCTGCATGCCTGGATCTTCTGTAGAAACTACTGAGTATGGTAGAAACCTGAGATAGTCAAGGAGAGGAGGCTATCTTGTCCAAGTAGCTCAGTGAGGGAGACTGCAGGGGGAGAGTGGATGAGTTGTGCTAGACACAAAAGAGCATTGGGGGAGAGAAGGCCAAAAGGAGGAGAGGTACCAGGAAAAAGTGTCCACGAATCTTCAGGTGGACATTTTGTAGGTGGCTCTGAATGTCTCACGTGTTGTACAGCTACTGGCTTTTCTCTGAGGAGGGCGAGGGAGATGAGCAGTTGGTGTGGGTCATGCCATGGTAAGGACTTTTTCCCTCGCCAAGAGCTGTGCAGTGGAAGAATGAGTTACACACTTGCTGTCTTGCCTTGCAGAAGCTTTTGAAAAAGGCTTTTGGATGAGGAGCTTAGGGACATGTAAGCTGGAGTGAGTTCGAAGGAGGGCCACAAGGATGACCCAAGGGCTCGAGCACCTTGGCTATGAGGATAGACTGAGGGATCTGGGGTTGTTCAGCCTGGAGAAGAGAGGGACCTTATAGCTACCTTCCAATACTTGGAGAGATTCTACAGGAAGGCAGCAGAGGGACTTTTTGTAAGGTTGTCTAGAGACAGGACAAGGGGGAATGGTTTGAAGCTGAGGGAGAGAAGGTTTAGACTGGATCATAGAAAGTTCTTCAGTACAAGGGTGGTGAGACTCTGGAATAGGTTGCCCAGAGTGGTTGTGGATGCCTCCTTCCTGGGGGTGCTCAAGGTCAGGTTGCATGAGCAGGTGAGTCTAGTTGAGAGGGGTTGGAGTAGATGACCTCTGAGGTCCCTTCCAACCTAAGCCATTCTATGATTCTTTGACATGGTCTAACAGTTGTGTCCTAGGAGATGTTAGGCTACAGTTGGCCCTTTCCAACCAGGCAATTCTGTGATGATTCTATGATTAAGGTGAGGAAGCACATCTTTGGAAACAAGGTGCTGTTTCTGCTTTAGTTGCATATTAGACCCTCTTTTTATGTTTCAAGGCTACTCATGCATTATCAGCTCTAGGTGACTTACAGAGGTGGGTTAAACAAGGAAGCTGCTCCTGCAGGAAGGACTTAATGTTGTATTTGAGAGCTGCTTAGGCCGACTTTACTGTTTTGCTGCTGTCACATCATCCTTGTGAAGGGCTCAGCAAGAAACCGAGAGATGATCCCATCTGTAGTCAGAGGCAGGAATCCCCCCCTCCCACCCCTTCCTCCTGCCTTTCCCATTTACAGATAGAAATGAGGTCCATGGTACAGACACTTAAGCTGGTTAGACACTTGAGACTTGGAAGTCCTTAAGCACATTAGCAGCTGGAGGTCCATTATTATTCATTGAATCTCTCCGGGGCCGATTGGAATCCTCCTTTTAATTGTCTACATTCCCCTCTGTCCTTTTATCAAAAGGGAAAAAAAAAGAAAGAGAGAGAGTGAGAGACGTGGCAGTCAGGTTATCTCATTACCCATCCTGGCCCTGGAAGGAGACGAGGGCTTGAAGCTGCTCTTCCCCTCCAGCCAAAGGAGAGAGCGTTGCCCACTTTACATATTAATGGCAAAAAGTCAGCCCTCCCCAACTCCCCCTTCCCATATCTCCCTTAGCAAGCTGCAGTTAATAATTCACATTTCATTAACACGTCTGTGTGGCCTTACAACGTTTCCCTTCTGTTGATAAAGAGATAGGAGGAGGGCTTAGAGGAGCAGGAACTGGGGCAGAACAAGCTGAAACAGCTGCTGAGATCAGTCGGGCTGAACTCAGAAGCAAACGAGCTTTCAGAGTAGGGGACTTCTCAGGAGCCAGTGTGGAGCAAATGGACTGGGGCTGTAGCTCCTCAGTGGCTTGTGAGAAAGCAGAGAAGATCCTCCAGATTGTACCACAGTGGGAAAAAGCCTGATAATGTCGTCTTGTTGGCCAGGCAGGTGGTCTAAGGTAGGAATCATAGAATGGTCTGGGTTGAAAGGGACCTCCAAAGGTCATCAAGTCCAGTTCCCCTCTGCAGTAAGCAGGGGTATCCTCAGTTAGATCGGGTCGCACAGAGCCCAGTTGAGACTCAATGTAAACCTCAACCACCTCCCTGGCAACCTGTTGCAGTGTTCCACCATCTTCGTGGTGTAGAACTTGTTCCTGACATCCAATCTAAGTATCTTCTAATTTCAAACCCTTGCCCCTCATCCTGTTACTGCAGGCCTTTGGAAACAGTGCCTCTTGTAGGCCCCCTTCAGGTACTGGATAACTTTAAAGTTGTCTTCCAACCTCAGCAGTTCTGTGATTTGTGGACAATCAAACCACGAGTAGTTCTCTACCTGGCTGTATCAATGTGCTGTAGAGGTGAGGGAGCTGGACAGATGGAGACACTGAAACCCATCTGACCAGCTGTTAGGAGCAAACTCTGCTAGTTCAGCATGCAGCCCTACTGGAGAGCAGGAGTGCCCCACGCTTGTAGGTCAAGTGTTGAAGTGGCACACTCATGAAGCACCAAACCATGGCAGGAGCAATTCACCTCCTTGGAGGAGTTGGCCATGTGAGTCCTTCTGCTAGCTCGAAGCATCTTACATCAGGAAACGTGTCTCTTGGGCTTGGTTTTCCACACACTGAAACATTAATCAACTTTTGAACCATGTACCCTATGAAATATTCATCTTTTCTTCTTGTGAAAAAACAAACCAGAAACCCCAGCTATCTTCAAAGCTGTCTTGTGGTGTTCCGTGCTCTGATCCTTTAGGAATTGCTGTGTCATTTCCACCAAAGTTTGTTCAGTGACTGCTGGAGAGTGAGTGAGTTAAAAATCTCTTCCATAGTGACTTCACAAGGGTGTCTTGGTTGGAGAGGCAAATGGGTTTTGGCTTTGGACCTGGCAAATGCGTTGTTTGGTATCTTGGAACCTAATGGATGTCGTTTTGGAACCTGATTTCATGGGTAGCCAGTTCATGCTGTGCTCCAATGGCAGGTGATTTCTTTATTAAAATTTTTGAAGGGAAAGCAGCTTAGATCAGTGTAGTGGGTTTGCAGTGACCTGCCCCCCCACCTTTTAGA